>VZRQ01000373.1:389306-443437 GCA_013397975.1 Machaerirhynchus nigripectus
CACACACACACACACACGAACCAGATAGCTTCTTCAAAGGGTCGGGAAGAGTCCTCATGTAGAGTCCACGGGAGAAGTTTATTCCAGCCACGCACGTGTAGTGGATCCAGGGAGGGAGATGAAGGAGAGGATGAAGAGAGAGTGAAAGTGGAAAGGTCCAGGTTTATATATGGGGTAGGTAGGGGCAGAGAGAGCATCAGGGACCAATAATCTGAGGGCACGGGGTCGGTACACAGGTGGGACCAGGATATGGGAGCCAGTGGGGAAAGCCTGAGGGAGTGGCAAGGGAGCAAGGGCCAATGGGGGCAACAGGGAAATAGGAGAACCTTCCAGATAAGGTAGAAAGGGCTGGGGAGGCCACTGGGGGAAGCAGAACTGGGGTACATTAACATAATGAAACAAAGCATCCTGGGAGAGGCCTTTTCTGTCACCCTAACTGGAGTGCCACCTAGGGCTCTTCCCTCCAGGGGACACTCATGGTCCCTTGGTCAACAGGCCCACTGGCAATGGATAGTCAAGATCTATCTGCAATATCTAATCCTGTTCTTAAACTCGGCAGGAGCCTTTGGAGAAAAATCAACAAGTATAAACCTATAAAATTACTGACAAAGCAGAGGCATTAATGTGGAGAAGCCTGACACTGAGATTTGTTAGGCTCTGGAACTGTTTCCCAAGGTTAATGATAAAAACACCATCCATCATTTAGGTCTTCTAAAACTAGTCAAAGCACTAGAAAAAAATACACTTTCAGAAAACAATGTTCTATTATCAGGAAGATGGGCTGGATGACCTGATAAATCTTTTCCTACCTCTGATCTTTTGTTCTACTAAAAGCATGGAAGGGCTTTTTTTTTTTTTTTCCCCAGGGGTAGGTTTGCCAAATGTGGCTGGCTGGGAGGTAGAATAGGTCAAATTTTATTCTGGACAGTTCTGAAGTGGCACTTTTATATTTGATCCCTTTTGGAGAAGACTTTTTTCAGTATCCTTTAATATTCCCTGTTGTAAATATTTGAAATTGTCTTCAAAATTCCGACATATTCTGTTAGGCCCTCACCAGAAGGCCAGTAGTTTTGCTGACAAATAACGAGATTTAGTTTTATACAATACCTGCTCATCTACCACTAACAGTACAATGGACAAAGACACCCATCAATGATAATATCTGGGAATCAGTGTAGAGATAACTTCTTGGTATTCTAGTCAGTTCCTGGTTTTGAACTCCTGTACAAAAGACCATCAGTGCAACAGATTTAATCCCCATTTGTACCTACATCAAAGACAAAGCAAGACCTTGACGTGATAGTCATCACCCAGCTCTGAAAACTGTCCCAAATGCTATGAGTAGACCTGACTCAGCCTAAGACTGGTTTCTAGCAAAGGCTTTTAGGTGATTAACTATTAAAGGCAGCAGGCAGAAAAACGGTTTCAGAAGAGGAAAAATAAAATGCTAGGTCCCTCTCTTGTCATGAACCTTTGCCTTAAGTATAATTCTGAGAATGGTTTGGAATAATTCACTCCCAGGTGCCTTTATAGTAACATGACGGGACTTAACAGTTTCATCTGTAATACCTAAGAGAAAATTGTCTCCTTGCTGGGGTGGTTCAAGAATCCTGAAGAAAGGATAATGTTTTCCATTTAGTATTTTGACTTTTTTGAGTAATTTTGATAGATGTCCATTATATTGTTCTGTTATTTCAAAAGTGAAATCTAGGAATCTAAGTGGTTATTTTTAATGTGATAGTAGTAATTAACATAAAAGGCAAAAAGAACCAGACAGGGCTGAAGTACAGCTGTGTACACTGTGACTTTTTTGATTTGGAATAAATGATTTACCCATGTGTACAGCTGTGTTTACTGATTTGCTTCTATAAAAAAATGTAGAACAAGCTAACAGCGAGACATCATCTTTGCCTGGATTGGCAGAGCTAAATCCTGATTTACACAGCTGGCATCCTTTTACACAGCAAACTACCCACACTAGCACTCCCCAGCCTACTTGTCAGACGCTTCTTCCCTAAGCATCCTTGTTTTTCTCTTTCCTCCACTTTGTAAGAATTTACCTAACACTAAGTGCCACAAATCCAAGTGTTCCTCCTTAACTACCCCATGGGAAGAGGAATTTCTTTAAAGTAATTTTATTGTCTGTCAATAGTTTGCCATAACATGGTCCTCACAAGTTTTCTTACTCTGAAACTCTCCTACAGCCTGCCATAACCCTGGCTCTATAGAAAAGAAAAGTCTCTTCCCAGATCCATCACAGATTCCAGATCCTCTTCCTCTTTTTCAAAAAGCTAAGCATGGTGACTACATGGAAACACATCTGCCGGATGAGGGCCACCTGAACACACATCACACATAGTCTTGCACAAGTGGAGCTCAGGCTTAGTAGCTATGTGCCCATAACCAGACAGGTATCATCAGCAAGTATCTCTTCCAGCATCCACAGCAGAATGTGAAGGGCTATAAATACCATAGCTATTTTTCCTGCTGGAGGTAATTCTGTGTCGTGTTGCTTGGTCCACAAATTAACTAGGCTGACAAAAAGACTGGGCAGCCTGAGATAGCAGTTCCATAATAAGGAGGAGGATTCAGTGGCTGTGGTGGTGTAGTGAGTTGTTAGGACAACTTTGGGAAAAAATGTTTTTTGTTCCACCAGCAAGTCTAATAAGCCAGTGTGTTGGTTTTGCACAGCCTGATTTTTGGTAGTGGGCGAGGGGCCACAGAGTTGGCTTCTGTGAGAAGCTGCTAGAAGCTTCCACCACCTGGCAGAGCCAATCCCTGATGGGTCTGAAGATGGACATGCCACTGGCCAATGCTGGGCCAATCAGAAAGAGTGGTAATGCCTCTGTGATAACATATTTAAGAAGAAATCAAAACAAATGTAGTGGGGCAGTTTTAATTCCAGTTATAGAAGAGGAGGAGGTGAGAACATGTGACGGAAAACAACATGGCGACACCAAGGGCAGTGGAGAAGGAGGGGGAGGAGGTGCTCCAGGCACCAGAGCTGAGATTCTTCTGTGGGCCATGGTGAAGACCATGGTGAAGCAGCTGTGCCCCTGCAGCCCACGGGTCCACGGAGGATGCAGAGATCCACCCACAGCCCGTGGGGGAGGTGCCCACACCAGAGCAGGTGGATGCCTGGAGGAGGCTGTGATCCAGTGGGAGACCCAGTGGAGAGAGAGAGCCCTTGCTTCCAGGCTGGAGCAGCCTGTCCTTGGAGGACTGCACCCTGTGGGAAGAGAGATCCACGCGCAGCAGTTTTGGGCAGACTGTGTGCCCATGGGGGGAATTCACGTTGCAGCAGGTTTGGCAGGACTTCTGCTTGTGAGATTGGACCCATGCTGGAGAAGTTCACGGAGAACTCTCTCCCATGGGAGGGACCCCACAGTCTCACAGGGAAGGACTCCTCTCCTGGAGCAGCAGAAGAAAACCTCGGGTGACGAACTGACCAAAACCCCCACCCCTGTCTCCCTGGGCTGTTGGTGAGAAGAAGGGAGGGGTTGGGGATAAAAGGTGTTTTAAGGGCTTAATTTACTTTTCATTATCCTCCTCTGATTTTGTTAGTGATAAACTCACTTTGTATCTCTAAGATGAGCCTGTTTAACCTTGGAGTGTGTCGGTGATTGAAATTCAGGCTTAATCTGAATCTGGTTCTGGTTCCTGGATCTCCGATCTGAATCTCCGAATTGGATCATTTATTCAAAGGAACAAGTTGGTTTTATACACTTTCCCAAGACACAGCACCTCCCTTCATGGTAACTCTCACCACACAACCCATCCCGTGCTGCCACATCAGCAATGCCTCTTTTTAGTGTGCTTCTGGGGGTGATCTGGCACTGTTCACCCATCTGTCAGCTTCCGGCAGGCTCCTCTCTGTAGGGGTCTGCTGTGTGACACCTCCTCCCCCCAGGGTCTGTGCCCCCATGTGCTCCGTTGTGCTGCCATGTGCTTATCTTTCACCATAGGAGTGTTTTCTTCCAGTCCTTATCTCAACTCATGAACCCTTCATTAATTTTTTCTCTCCTCTGCCCAGCTGTAACAGGGGAGGATGAGTGAGCAGCTTTTGTGGGTGCCTGGCATTTGGCCAGTGTCAAACCATGACAGCCAGTTCTGGCACAGCCCCCAGGCAGGCACAAGGGAGGGACAGAGGCAGCATTTTCTGATGCTGGCATTCCCCAATGTGACCCATGAGCTAAGATACTTCTGTTGTTCCTAAGGTCTTTATTTCTTCAGCCTGAGCCCTCTGCTGAAGAAATCCACTCATGTTCTGCTCGCACCCACTGCACAGTTAACAGAAAGTGAATCATGGGGCAGAGTCTCCCTGCATCTGACTGGTAACAGGATGGCTTATTTCTCCAAGGATCAGGATGAATGAAAGCCTGGAGTACCCAAGCTGAAACACTCCAATACACAGTGAATCATTAACAGCAGCTACTACACCTTGGAAAGGCAGTATCCAACCCCGTGCCAGGATCAATGTTACAGCAGTGACAGGACCAGGAGAAATAGCTTTTAACATCTCTGAAGGCAGAGCTGTAAAGCACTGAGATGCCTTTACTGTGACAGGGACACACTAACAGAGCACTCATAAGGGTAAATCACGCCTCCCTCATTTCTTGGGGTGTTTTGAGAAGGCTGAGAAGGGAATGTGTGAAGAAGGGGTTGGGAGCTCATCATGATCAGTCACCAATATTCCAAAGAGCTGTTTTGAAACTTGTCCTGGGCCCTGTTGGTAGTTGCAGCTCCACAGTGAAGAACGAGCATCAGGGCTCAAGGCTCAAGGCTTAGGGCAACAGCAAGGGCTTGAGTCCAGATTTCACCAAATAACAGACTTCTCCAACGTAATGGAGATTAAGAGGAAAATGTGACACAACCTCTCATGTCACGTTCATGGGTTGGGTTCCCTCTGCTGAAGGAATTTGGGCCAGTACAACATGGTGGCTGTGTTCCTGCCAAGGATGAGACTGGAGCTGCTGATACTGCAGCAGAAGCATCTGTGCTTCATACATATGGCTCTGGCCATCCTGTACACCAGTGAGATTTGCAGATTAGCCCCATGGCAAGTTTTTCAACAATGAGGGCTGCTCCAGCTGCTTTCATCTAGCAGAGCCAAGACAAGAGCAACAAAGCCAAAAACCTCTTCACTCCCACACAAATCTTTGTCTGCCCCTTTTAGCAAAATCAGTGAAGGCAGTAGTATCAGAACTCCTTTTTTTAAACAAAAGATTTGTCCCCCAACATTGGAAATGCACATTTATCTATACCTATTTTAGCTCAATTTTACTTCTCAGTGTCAAACCCTACCATTTCTCTTCCATTTCTATATAACACTATACACTGTGCTGCACAGCTGACACATTGCTAACCCCATGCCAAAGCACAAGCTGTAATAATACCATCAGACCAGCATTTCAGAGAGTTTTTCCTCACTAACCTGTGTCTGACCTTTAATTGATAAACAGCAAAGTGGATCTGATAGTGGGGTGATGCAGAGGCCTTATATCTCTCTATAACTTCAACTGATTGCCCCTAAAATTGAGATAAAGTGATACAAGACCGCAGTGCCTGATATGAGAAAACACATTTACTTGGCACACAAGCTGAATGCCAAGACAGAGCATGAAAGGATTAGAAAAGTAGAAGAAAGAGGAGGGAATGTGGAACAAAAATGTCTATGTTGAGAATCTTGGTTGATCTTTCATAATTAGTCATTCAGCTGCATACGGACTAAAACCACCTTGTTTGATTACTCTCAAAGCTTACCAGGGAATTTAGCCACACAACTCATTAATTTCAATGAGCATGTTTGTGGCTAACATTCAGGGTTTTGTTGACTCTGAAAAAGTGGAAGTCTTGATATGACATATTTCTTCCCAAGACTGAGAGCAGCAACAATGAAGTGTTCCTACATGTGTGAGTTTATCCAAAGGGGTGCTTAATGCAGTGATTTATTTTCAGCTGCTACTGCTGCTATTAAGAAGAAGATGAATATAGAAATATTGCTATAAATAGAAGGCCAGGCTCATGACCATGTGCTGTGAGTCATCACTGTTAATTATTCAGATGTATTTTCAAAGATACCTGGGGATTTGCAAAAATGGTTGCAGACTAAGAGTTTAGCTATTTAGCATTTTTACTGACATATATGTATATGTCTAGATATATATCTACTTGTTCCTGTTTACAGTTTCTCTGTGTAAAGAAAGAGGAGGAACTGTATCACATGTTAGAAGAGGCTAGTCACATGATGCAGTGAATAATGAACTGTGTGTGCAAACCAGCTGACAAATCCCCCATGCTAAGCTTTATTGTATGCAAACTATTTGTCAGGTGCTTGTGACTAACAGATGGATTTTTCTAGTAATCATGACCAGCTAGTGGACAGCAGACTAATCCAAAAAGTGATGGTATTTCTAATGTGTGGTGTTCTTAGAATAAATTGCTTTCATAGCTTTATTAGCTACCATGATCAACCAGGGGAGTGTTTTGGTTCTGTGCCCATTTTAGTTGTGGAGTCTGAGTCGTTTTTTATAAGAGCAGTAGCAACAGCATACAGAGTGAGACCATACAGGAGTAAGGTTCCACTTTGAGGCTGGTTATAGCAAATCAAGGTTAGCCTCAAGAATCATTACTTATTTGAAAACTAAACAACACAGGGACTATTCCCAGCCTGGAATGGAGTTGTCTGCACTGATAAGTGTTACAATAGTCCACAGCCTGATTCAGATCTGGGACCACTAATATAACATCTTCCCAAACCACTCCCAGGTGCAGCTCACCAACTAGCACCAGTCAGGGATCATTCCTGGCAGGTTTTGTATGTGAAGCCACGCAATTTCAGAGACTTAGGGACCAAGACATCAGCAGCATGGATATGAAGTCTCCTACAGGAGTTGTTCTCACTGCCCAAAAATATAAAAAAATCAATCTACTAAGGTTGATGTAACCTCTGTGTCCAGGAAAGCTTTTCACTGTGCACCAACTCCTCTGCTTCCCAGATAGGTGGGACACCACCTTTTTGCTGTCCTCATTCCTGGTCCCTAGGATTGTTGTGGGTTCATCAGCATCTTTATCTGTCCTTGCCTTCTTGCTCCCTGTGAGGAGGAAGCTGGCTTGGTCTCTGCTAAGCCAACATTCAGCCCCACAGTTCAGCATATGCAGAAGTTGCAAGGGGGATGCTCTGCACAAGTCCACCTCACTGTCAGTAAAAGGTTTACAGGCTCTCCCTTCCAAAACTTCATGTTTTCCAATTTATATCTCCTTGTTTTTTAAGATTTATAGAATCACAGAATGTTACAGGGTTAGAAGGGACCTTAAAGATCATCTAGTCCCAACCCCGCTGCCATGGTCAGGGACACCTCCCCTTAGACCAGGTTGCTCAAGGCCTTTTCCAACCTGGCCTTGAACACTGCCAGGGTTGGAGCATTTGCAACCTCCCTAGGCAACCTGTTCCAGTGTCTAATCACCCACACCCACACAGTACAGAATTTCTTCCTAATATCTAACCTAAATTTCCCCTCTTTCAAATTTTATCTATTACTCCTTGTCTTATCAATCACTACAATACTCCTTATTGTTTTACAAATCACTCTGGGACCTTCCAGCACCTTATCTTGGTCCCAAAGTGCCTTCACGAAATGCAATGAATAACCAACTCATCTTCCCTCGGCTTACTTGCTCCAGGAGGCACAATCCATCTCTGTTTTGCTCATTATTTCCCCTGGCTACCATTCCTGTAGCAAACGCCAGGATTCTTCCTTCAGAGAACGGCCAAGCTGGGCTTTATCTCAGATGTGCCAATATCAGAAATGAATGATAAAAATAACAATAAGCAAAAGCAAAGCCATATCACCTGCTATCAACTATTTTTGTGGTGCCTGATAAGTTGTGTGGACCATGCACACAATGAATGGTGCTGCTTGGCAGCACAAATTTTCTCTGAAATCACAGGACAGCCAGTGCTTTTGAATGTATGATCCAATAAGGGATTTGTTGAAATCCAAGACCACTACCACTAAAATCCTGAGCTTCCTCAGTGTTTACAAAAACACCCTGGCTTTCACATTTGTAGGGAAACTGTTTACCATGAACCTCCAGAGGACCAGAATTACTTTTGCTGCACAAGATCAGTGGAGCTCAGGGTGGAGGATGATGCGTTAATACCAAATCTCTGACCCACATCCTCCCTTCTCAGCTCCACATCTCCAGAGCAAGTAGAGAGGAGGTTTCCATGCATGTATAGAGGAAAGAAAATCAGCTCTCCTCACGGCTGGAATTTCTGGTCATGCCCTGAGAGCTCAGTTGAAAAAGATCTGTCTGAGGTACTAGAGATGTAAGAGAGCCTTTCCCTCATGCCAGTTGCCCATGTCTTTAGCAGGACTGATATGAATGCCTCACTGCACTCAGTGTTGGGGATACCACCGTGCTGGCCAGTATTTGCTCACCCTGATAAACCTTAGAGAGCCTGGAAACAGCCCTACCTCCTCCTCCAGGTGCACACTGCAAAACGACTCTGCCATGGCTGCTGGGGATGTTGACAAGAACAGAGCCTCTTCAAAGAGCCATTGTTCCCCAGCCAACACAGATGCAATGTGATGCTTCCTTACAGCTCACGTTGGACAATTAAATCTATCAACCAACTAATTTATGCCTTGCAATGTCTGAGGTAAGAGGAAAAGAAATGTGTCTTGTTTAATCCTCATCTATGTGGCAGATGTCAGCAGGTTTAGCGCAATAATGCATATAAAACTGTCAAGTGCCAGGTGAACCACTGGAGCAGGCTGAGAGCTCCACTGGGATTCCATTTCCAGAGTTTGTGCAAAGCCTCCACTTTCAGTCATCACCAAAAGATGCAAAGCCAAGCAGCTCCTGAAAGGCTCAGTACAAAGAAGAACCAATAAAAAGCCAAATGCAGGCATTTGTGCTCCTCTTTGTCTTTCTTTATGACCAGAACAACTGACCTAAGAACTGGTACTCATTACCCTGCATCTTTGAAAGCCGTGTCACTGAGCAGGGGTTACTTCTGGGGCTAAATTCTTGTCTTGCCACCCTGGAACAAATTTGGAAGGTCTCCATGTAAACTAAAGGGTCATACTTAGATTCTTATTAAGGAGAAGAGGATTCCTCTCCTCAGGTTTTTATAACACAGAATAATTTTTTTTTCTTTTTCTTTTCCTTCCTCATCTTTTTTCTTTCCTTCTTTTTTTGTTTTTTATTTTTTTTTATTTTGTAACTATGCATTTGGAATCTTCTAATAATTTTTTTATCAGAACAATTTAAAAGAACCAAATCAGTCTGTAAGGTGCTACAGATTGTTGCTATGAATTATCCCAAAGCCTTTGTGCCAGCATATTGATTGCTTTAAAGTCAAGTGAAAATAGATGCACAGCTTAGAAGAGCCATAAAAAACCCTCTACAAGAGCAAAGAGATTATTCCTCCATACCATTTAAAAATGTAGCTTGTAGGTACAGGAGTACGATTAGCGAATAAGTGCAGCTCTGACAGCTTCAAAATTGTGACACATACACGCAGTCAACTGTCTACCAATTCCTTAAATAAACTGATTGTCTAGAAGGAAGCTTTTCTGATTAGTAACAGAAGATTCAGGTAAGAATTTTCCTTTTTTTTTTTTTTTAAGGTATAAGGAGTTGTTTTGTAGTCAAATTTTTTAACACTAACCAAATCAAAGCATTGTTTCAAATATTTATTAGAATTGTTACTGTGGATGTATCCTTATTCTGCAGTGAGCTGTTTTATAATTTATGATTTATAATTGTATAGATTCTCAGTGTGCTGTAGCTAGACTTTGTTCCTCTCTCTGCCTGCCGACTCAATTGGTTGCTATCTCTTCCATGCTAGATTAGCACTTTATTAGTTCTGATAGATGTTATCCTTTCAAGTTGTTGCTAGCTTGGCTTTGTGGCTGGGTTAGGAGGAAAGTGTTTATCAGAACCAGAGCTGAGAGCAAGCCCTTTGATGCAGATTTTTAACTCTCATGGCTGTTGCTGGTTGTTAGACTGCTTTGCTCATTGGTGCTGTACCACGGATGAAACTGGTACCGAGCAAAGTACCAAAGAGAGGCTGCAGATGTTCTAAAGCAGATGTTCTGAAGCAGCCTTTCCTACCCAGCCTCATCGACCCAAGCGGCTGAGTTACTTTTCACCTAACATCTGAAAGCTGCTCAGCAACCTCAGTGAAGGAGGCCTGCCTTTGTGAAGAAGTCACTCTGACTAGAAATGTCCTCTCAGTTCTGCCAGGCATGCCAACAGAATGGGGTGGCCCAAGTCACTACTTGCATGGTCCTCTCTGCTTGGGGATGCAAATCAGTAGCTTCACCTGCAGTGGAGCTCCAGCATCTAATGTATGTGGAGACACCCACCTGTAGGTGTGGTAATCTGGAGTTGTTTCCCACCTCCAATTTCCCTCTCTTGTCAGGGGACTTACAGGAACACCAAGGGATGGTCCATCACTGCCTGTAGGTACCACTGTCTGTGCACTCATTGGAGAGGATACCCAGAATGCCAGCTTAACCTGGATACCAGTTACTATAGGGATGGAATTAGATGAGATCAATCCTCTCCCTGTGATTCCCTTTATCCTAGCAAAGGCTGCAGCCATGACCGATGGTTTCAGAGGGATCAGAGCAAGTCATTTACCTGAAGGAAGATTCCTATCTGTCAGTGTTTGGGGAAAAAGTGTACAACTTGCATGAAGATTAGGTTGGAGCCCTTCAAAAGTAACTGTTTCCCACTAATACTGGGTATTACTGTCTTCTGTACAAACAATCTGTTTCTGAATTTCATGACCCTCTTTAAAGTTTATCTCTTATGGTAATGAATTCCTCAGGCAAATTGTGCATTGTCTGAGAAAAAAATCTCCTCGCATCATTTTTTTGAATATATTTGTTATACTAATTAAAGGACTTCACTTCCCATAACGTTTTCTTTTAATGTTAGCTTGAACTCTGCAGGTTGGAGACGGCTGCTGCATGCATAGAGGAGCGGGCTAATCACAAGACTGGAATTAGGGAATTTATGAGTTCCTTAAAGCTCCTCTAATATGAATTGCCCAGAAAAAGCTCTTCATTAAGCATTCGTTTGCTTCACTGTTTTGCTCAATCTGTACTAATTTTACATGCATGTACATATATTTTTGTGTCAGCCCTGAACAAGGACAGGACCACTGGGCCCTGGTGGATGCAGACAGTTTTCTCCCATGAGGTCCATTTACCAGCTGGATTTACCAATGTAAGAAGTCAGTCTTTCAGGGGAGAAATCAAAACCCTATAACTTTTCTGATCTGTGAGTTTAGTGCAAACTGACCACTGTAACACCTCTGAAGTGCTGGGAGGTCCTACCAGAAAAGGCCCAGTTTGGTGTCCTGAGATTACAGTGAGAACCAGTTCAGCTGGTTCACTGCCTCAGATTAAACAAGCAGAGACTGGTATTTGTTTTCCTTCACATGAATGTGTTTAGTGGGGCTCAAAATCGATCAGGAAAGGGATGTTTGGAGCTAGAAGACAGAATCTTTTTTTGGCTGTGTTGGGGATTTTTGTGATAGGAAAAGCCTTTTGGCTTTGAAAGATGCCTGCCTCAGCTATATAAGTATATCAGGAGGGAATCTGTCAGAAAAAGAAGTGGACATTTGGCAGGGAAAATTTTCAAGTCAAACGTAGTAATTAATCCTGATTAGGTTTATTAGGGTTGCAAGAAGGGTAAGTATTTATTCCATGCACTCTTAATTGCTGTGAGTTCTGGTCTGGTTTTGTTTTGTTCCTCCCAGCTTTCTAAGCTTCAATTTATGTGACACAAACCAATTACCCAACGGTGCTGCCTTAACCTTTCTTTGTGCTGATCCACTCAAGAGCAGAGATAGTCACTCTTCAATAGATCATTGTGCCTCCAGAAGGGTTGTTGTAAACCAAATGAGCTGAACTGTGTGTGCCCTTCAGCATCTTCTGGCATTGCTGATAATGGGCTTTCACCTTCCCCCGCTGCCGGTATCTGCCACTTTTAGCATTTAGGCAGATAATCTTTGGGGCAGGGTCGTACACCTAGAGTTGACAAAGGCACGGAGGGGTGGTTCTGCTTCATGGAGCAGTGGAAACTGAACGGGAACAACCTCTGAATTTAGATTTAGAACCCATGAGAGCTGGATAAGCCTGAGGCAGCTGTGGTACAGCCCAGCTCACAAAAGGGTGCACCCCAAAACAGCTCCCAGCGCTGGATGAAAGCACCTCTCAGTTCCCTCTGTGCCTGCATGAAGTTGCTTAAAGAGTACCAAGCTAAAGCTGACATCTCTGAAGGGTAGAGGTGTCCAGGAGGGACACTGTCCTTGGCACCCACTGCCTGATGCTCCAGTCTGCCTGCAGTGGGGCAAGAAACAAAAATCATGGCTGAATTCTCCAAGCTGTTCAGGAAAGCAGAAACAATCAAGAATCTGATGATTTTTATGTTATTTGACTGTTACAAACTCTTGAAAACACAAGTTAGCTCCCATTTATCTACCACCTTGACTTAAATCAGGCTCAGGGATGTACATTGCTATGAAGAAGTATCTGTGAAAGACCTTTGCCATTCCTGAAAGATAAGAACTGGGAAGGAGGCAGCAACTGAGTTTGTTCTGGGGCCCCTGGCTGACATTTCTCCACTCTTTGATCCACAGAGGGAGTGCAGGATAAGCAAAAAAGCAGGTTTGCCTGTCAGTAGTGACTGGAGGAGGGTTTTTGGAGGAGTCTTTGGGCTGGTTTCCTCCCCCCACATTCCTGTCCCTGTTACAGCTTCAGCAGCTCAGACAAATGGCCGGATACACTTGAGTGCACAGCCCTGGGATGCTGCCCTCACCATGACTCCTGTGTTTAGGTATTTTCAGTAGAAGGAGGGGTTGGGAAGGAGAAAAGAATGAGATAAGAATGTGTGGACTACTTTTTCTTTCTCTTTTTGCTTACTGAGTCTCTGTTAGAAAGCTGTGAGCTGTGCACTGTGCTACGCCAAAAAACTCTGCAAATCTCTTTGCATGGACAGCAAGGTCCTGCTCCAGACACTGAAAAGATCCAACTGGAGCATTATGATCAGCTTTCCTCAAAAACTTATCATGCTTTGCTCGAAGCTGTAGTGCAGGCAGCATTGCTGAAGCCCAAGTTTTGGCTTTGGTCACTGGTGTGAAGCCTCATTAGGGCTGGATGGCTGTAAATGGGAGCAAGGCTTGGCTACAGAGGTGCTCCACAAAACAAAGCACTGCTGACTTAATGTGACTGACTGGGGTCAGCCCTTGGGTATCGTACCAAGACACCGAAATCCCCACACAACTCCATGTGTGTGTGTTCTGCATCTGCAAGCAGTTTGTCAGGGGTACACTTCACAAGCCTCTAGGAACACAGACATCGTGTGATGAAATTTGAGTCCCCTTTGTGCACAGCTGGGACTGGAAAGAGAGAGAGGGGACACGTGCCATTCTTTCAGATTTTAGTTTTCTTAGCAAAGAGAGGTAACAAGTCAGGTGTCACATGCAAACAAGGATTATTTTCTCTTGCTTTTCCCCTTAGCAGCTGAGCACTGGGCAGATACTTGACTGAAAGGACAGGCTCAGTTTGCCAGGGAACCAGTTGAAATCCGAAGTTATTCAGTTGAAACCAATAAAGAAATGGATCAAAATCTGGCCTTGTGCCCAGCTGTAGAGTCCTTTCTGAACAGACTATGGGAAAAATAGCTGTGAATTGCAGACCATGTCTGCAAGAGCAAGTGGAATTTGCCAGTGAAGAAAACTTCTCATTTATAAAGCTTTTGAGCAACTTGCTTTGAGGTATTTGCAGCGCCTTTAAAAAAACACCTCAGCTGTAATGAGCTTATGTGTTAAATGAACGAGTGTGGAAATTAGGACATGAGATATTTGCATAGCAGCCAGGAGATAATTACTGGTGATAGTCCAAGCTGAAGAATAGTATCTATTGTTTCCAGAAAACTAGTTTTCATAAAACAACTTGAACTTCCTGTACTCAAAACACTCACATCATCAATGTGTGTAGCAAAACTATTAACAAATCAAGTACATGGGGGAAAAAAATCCCATCCTGGACAAACTGTAAAGCATCAAACTTAATTAACCATTAAACCTAATAATACAGTATGTTTAGAATGTCTCTGTACTACATATCTTTCCATTTAGTATAAAGTGCAAATATATGCTGGTGAAAACCACTGGATTTTAGTTACAGAATGGCTAGATTTAGGCATATTTATACACATGAAGAAACGTAGACATTAATTAATGACCTCTTAGGTCAGGAGGCCTACACGACCTGGGGATCCCCTTGTTGGGCATGATTAGGAATAGTTCAAGGTTTAGTCTAAGAGGGCTGGCTTGTAATATACACTAGAAAATATAATTAGTCACTAGCAAAGTAATTCTTCTTTACTCTGGTACGATGTGAGTTCAGTTCTCTCAATGTGAAATGCAGCCACCCAGATCGAGACCCTGAGACTCATTTTTGTTTGGTGAAACAGTAATTAATGCTGCATAAGGGGAAAAAAAAAGCTGAAAGAGCACTGATGGCAAAATGGCAAATGCCACAGGGAGTTTTAGGTCAGTAAGCAGGGAGGACAAGCCTGCCAGACCTGCCTCATTTGTGAGCCTAATCTCTTGACTGACAAAAAAGATGCTCTTTAGTTGGAAATCTCCTGTGGAGGTATGCAAATGGAATAATGAAAAACCAAATCTGTATTTATGCTCTAAGTGACATGGGAGCTCTGAGTGTCCTGGTGAAGAAAAACCCCATTATTTGCTTGGTGTTTCATTTCTTCTCCCTGTGCATCTGCCCTGGGTTGCTGCTGGAGACAGATGCATGGGCTGCAAGCACCCAGGGCTGGCATGCTCTGTTCATCCTTGTGTTCTTGTGACTCCTGACAAATAACAAACTGCCAAAAATGGTGCTGATTGGTTTCAGAGACACAGATCCAGAAGGCCAGGTCTCAATTACACCCAGTTACGCTGGACTTACTGTTAAATCAACTAACAATCAAGGCTCAGTGTCTTAAACAGTTCTATGAACACCTGTGACACTTCTAGTGACTTCCCTAAAACTCCTCATGAATTCACCAGGACCTCCGTGCCAGTGAGAATGGAGCAAGGTGTTGAACGTTTGCCTGAGTGCTCTTTTTGTCCTCACTGTCAGTCTGTGTCACACCAGCAGATGCCGGGAGCAAAAGGCCAGGCCCCATGTGGTCTCAGCTACAGTAGCTCCATGGCAGCAAGCAGAGCAGTGCCAGGCTAAATCGCTTCACAGATCGTATCATCAGGACTGGAGAGGATTATAATATGTGTAATTTTTATCCTGCTCACCAGAACCTCCCCCCCCCACCCCCCCCGATTTTTTCTTTCTGTTACTTTCCTCATTCTTTTCACTCTTCCACGGTCATCTTTTGATAGGAAACAAGTGGTCAGACATTGTTACAATATGTGTGGCACAAGAAGGCAAGGTCAGAGATGCCATAAAATGGCTGTATGCAGACAGAATATTCATTTTCAGGGAAATTGGTGTTTGCTATTTATGCCTGCTCATGTACTCTGCCTACTCCCTCCCACCAAACAGACAGACCTCCTCACAGTCTTCTCATGTCGCTCTGTTTTATCTTGTTGTCATTTTCCAGTAGCTCAGGGAAAACCACTGTCACCCCCTTTCACTCCATAGGAAGTGGACAGAGGTCCCAAGCCTCAGAGGTACAGAGGCAACTACCTTTGAAGAATCCTTGAAGAGTCACACCAGACATGTCTAAACAGAGTAACAAGCAGAGTTTGGGAGAGTTCTGGGAATCAATCCCAAGTCCTCCAATAGCTGAACAAGTGCACTATTCATCCCACTTGGCTTCTCATAGTCCCTTCCCTGGGACTACCCAAAGGTCAGCCCCTCAGGCTGTAATTGCAGTGGAAAAATAATTAATTAAAGAAGGGATGGCTGCATAAGTAGGGAAGGGAGGGAAGAAGGAAGGGAGGGAGGGAGGAAGGGAGGAAGGAGAGCAAAGTACACTTATCCACCTAACACGAAGTTTCAGTGCTCTAAGTTGATGTGTTTCAGTGACTAGCATCATGGGAAAGGTGTGTAGGTGTGAGTGTGTGTAGGAGAGCACAGCACAGGAATATAACTAGGAAAACTGAACAAGCTGAGTAAATCAATTCGAATAAGCTGACCAGGACGGGACAAGGACAGACATGGTCTCAGAACTTAGGGGTTGGTCTGGGGGTGCTGAGATGGGACTGGAAACCATCTCTGATTGCTCCCAGGCCCAGGGATAACAGGCTTAGTGCATGCTTGTAAATACACAAAACTGCATTCAAGATCTCTCCTGGTTTGTCCTCCTAATTAAAATTGCCTATAATGGCTGAGAATGTGGCAGTCTGTACAGATCAGACTATCCTTCTTCATGCTTCTATTTCAAAATGAATATATATCAAATTGGTGATTTACCATTTTATTCTCCCAGTTCATATCTAGATGATAATTTCTGCTGTTCAGTTATTCAAGCCAGAAAGGGCACTGATAAGGTTTTCAAAAACACAGTCTTGGGAGAGCCGTGCCCTTAGACCATCAAATATCTCATCTTGTGCACCATGCAAGTACTGTACTCAGAAGGAAAGACAGGAAATATAATCTATTCTCCGTCATACCCCTGTGCCATTGGGAATCAAGCAAACCTGAATTCCAGTTTCTCTCACTGAAAACCCTCTCAAGGAGAATTATCAAACTGGGATGCCCCCCAGTGCCTTAGGCAATTAACAAAACTTCTTCATATTCTGAAGGCTCCCCCCCAGCAATCTTTGACACAGACACACACAAACACACATATTCAGAGGGGTTTATTCTCCTGTCACTTGTTGCATAAGGATGGGCCAATAAAAAGAGGCAGAATGTTCAGAGACGTCAGTGACAATAACAGAGTCATGGATATGGTGATGTCAAGGGATGCTGCCTGGCACTGCTGAATACAGCCAATGTATCCTGCTGCATTGCACTGGAGACACAGTAAAGATACACCTACATGACATAAGATCAATTTATATGCAAGAATATTTCATTGATTTGTGGTGTAGCAAAACCAGTGAACTAGGCAAACCTTCCAAGCAGATTTTAGACAGCTTTGTTGAGAAAGGGAATGAAGTGCCTTGTGAACTCTTGGTATCATATACTGGATATGAACTTTTGACACGGCCGTTTCTCCCTGCTGTTGTTCACTGTATGCCATAATCCTTTCCTCTCCTGCCAGATTTCAATCTGTACCACATAACCCTTGCTATTCTTCCAAGAAAGGATTTCAACAGCATCATAGCTTTTGTACAAGAATTCCATTTGAAAGTCATTCTTGCAGTTAGTCTTCTGGCATGAAATCATTTAATATATTTTAGACTTTCAGATCGATCCTCAGGAGCTTGCAGGTCTCAGCCTCAGTAACAGGATCCTATCTTTGGATAAAGAACAAGAAACCACTGAAGAGTGGAGAAGTCAGACCTCCTATAGTATGCAGGTATGAACAAAGTTTTCAGAAAAGAACAACTGTTTTTAATCCCCTGTGTTGGGGTCACATGTTCAAAACTGCCTAATGCTTTAATAGCTCCCACTATAATCCTTTTTGATAAAATTTAAAAGCCTGTATTTGTATTCAGACCCTCTTGACTCAGTAGTGAGAGTTGAGCTCTGAAAAATTCAGCTTCCTTTTACAAACAAAGCCTTAATAAATACTACTAAAGATTAAATATTATAGTTTGAAAAGAAAGAAAGAAAGAAAGAAAGAAAGAAAGAAAGAAAGAAAGAAAGAAAGAAAGAAAGAAAGAAAGAAAGAAAGAAAGAAAGAAAAAAAGAAAGAAAGAAAGAAAGAAAGAAAGAAAGAAAGAAAAGAAAGAAAAAGAAAGAAAGACCTAACATGGTAACTTCCCTGGTTACCTTTTTAGTTTCAGTTTGGTGGGAGCTGCACAAAAATGGTTCCACTAAGGAGATAGATTGACTGGAAATTTTATATCAACGTTTGAATAAGTTAAAAAAATAACTTGATAATATCCAGCTTGATGTGGATGTAGTTTCATGGACTTCAAAATTCCATCTTAGGCAAAACTCAAGAATTTGTTTGAAGCAGGAATATTAAAGACCCTCATTGCTTTTTGCAACTGGGGTTACCTTGAAGGGTTTATACCTTTCCTTCGCTTCCTGAGATGAAATTTTATGGTATCAGCTGGTTTGTCTGTAGGTTGTTCTAAATCATTTGATAAATGCTCAAGTGTTTCTTATTGTGTTTTCATTGCTGTATATAAACAGCAGACTGACCAAAAGATGAGAGGGGTTCAGATCAAAGTCCAAAGAACCAGTAACTATCTGGTATCAGTCTGACCGCCAAACACTGACATGGTATGACTTCAATAACCAGGGTTATTTCTACTCCTCTTATCCCAGGATGCTATGCCCCAAACCTGCAACATTTAACATAAAATCATAGAATGGTATGGGTTGACAGGGACTTTAGAGATCATCTTGTTCCAACCCCCCCCTGCCATGGGGAGGGACACTTTTCCAGCAGACCAAGTTGCTCAGAGCTCCAACCAGCCTGGCCTTGAACACTCCCAGGGATGGGGCATCCACAGCTTCTGTGAGAAACCTGTTCCAGTGTCTCACCACCCTCACAGTAAGGAATTTTTTTCTAATATCTAATCTAAACCTATTATCTTTCACTTTGAAGCCATTCCCCCTTGTCCTATCACCACATGCCCATGTAAACAGTTTCTCTCCATCTTTCCTGTAGGCTCCCTTCGTGTACTGGAAGGCCGCAATTGGGGCACCCGAAGCCTTCTCTTCTCCAGGCTGAGCAATGCCAATTGTCTCAGGCTTTCCTCATAGGAGACGTGATCCATCCTTCTAACCCTTTTGGTGGCCTCCTCTGGAATTGCTCCTACAGGTCAATGTTCTTCCTCTGCTGGGGGCCCCAGAGCTGGGTGCAGCACTTATAAGTGTGAATATAAGATTTTTAGGTTATTCTTAGGGTAGTATTGATGCCTTGAGCGGCTACTACTTCATTTGGTACAGAATTTTAATAATTTCTCTTGCATCATAAAATCACAGAAATATTTAGTTAGGAAAAGATGTCTGAGATCAAGCTCAACTGTTCACTCAGCCCAGCCTATTCCACCACTTAACCATGTCCCTAAGTGCCACACCTACATGTCTTTTAAACATTTCCAGGGACAGTGATTCCAGCATTTCTGTGGGCAGTCTGTTTCAGTGCATGATAACATTTTCTGTGAAGAGATTTTTTCCCAGTATCCAAACTAAATCTTCCCTGGTGCAACATAAAACCTTTTCCTCTTTTCCTGTCACTTGTTACCTGGGAGAAGAGACCAACCCCCACCTCTCCACAACCTCCTCTCAGGGAGTTGTAGAGAGTGATACGGTCTCCCCTGAGCCTCCTCTTCCCCAGGCTAAACACCCCCAGCTCCCTCAGCTGCTCCTCATCAACCCCAGCTCCACACCACTCCTCAGCTCTTCTCTGGACTCACTCTAGCCCCTTAATATCTGTCTTGCAGTAAGGGCCCAAACTTGGGCACTTATTCAAGGTGCAGCCTGCCCAGTGCTGAGTACGGGGCGATGATCATTTCCCTAGCCCTGCTGCACCATTGTTTCACATCCACATGTCCTAAAGTCATCAGATGACCTCGAAGTTGGGTAGAGGACAACTTCAATGCCCTTATAAAACAAGACTTATAAAACTCTATAGGTACAAATAAAATGACAACTTGTGTCACCACTGCAGAGAAGCTGGAAAGAGATGGAAGTGAGAGAATTCCCTCACAATACAGAGAAAATGTCTGAGAGAAAAAAATTAGGTGCTGTAAATAGCAAAATCTGAAATTCAGTTTTAAGTTTTTTTGTGAGCAATATGTCAGACAAATAACTCAAGTTATGTTCAGCATTGCCAAGGTTAATAAAACCTTTTATGATCTGCTAGCTACCTCAAGCTCTTGTTATATAATCTAAAATTACTTGGGTGACCTGCTCATGCAAACACATTTTTCTCCTGACATTTAAGTGACAGGAAAGATGGTAGTAGATGACTGGTTGTATCAGGAGAGATAGTGAAGTATTAATATAGGGCTCTGCTGAAATTTATGTGGGATGCAGTGTGTAACCACATGCAGGAATACTGAATTCAAACTGGGATGGGCAGAGAAGGGGTCCTAATATTACCAAGGGAACCTAACTTACTAGAGGAGAAAAAAATACTAGTGTCACTGTTCCCACTAAGCCTGCCAGACAGTACAAACGATCAAGGAATAAAAATACCTAAGAGACAATGTGAGGCCCCTGTTAGGCCGAGCACTGGGACAGCTACCTGCCCTTGTCAGTAGCTAAGTTGCATTGTCATTTCATTGTGGAGAACTAAGTTGCTCAGGTGCAACCTAGAGGTGGACAGAGAGACACCAAAAGCCTCTGAGACTAATCCACTAGGAGAACTCAAACTGCACTGAGCAGAGCTGAGAGCAGGAGGCATGTACCTCCTGCAGTGGAGCGTGGGGTCACACAACTGACTGATGAGGTGGAAACACAAATCCTAAGCATTTTTCTACCAAAGATGGTATAAATGATGTCCTTATGTCTTCTGGGAGTGATGAAACCATTCTGTGACAATTCAGTGGTGGGGAGAATAACTTGTTTTAGCTGATGAGCAACCACCTTGCAATCAGCAGAAGTGCCTGTTTCAGAAACAGCATGTATTTTTCACCCAGAAAGGTCATTACATTAAATACACCCACAGGCACTGGAAACAGATAAAAGAATCCAGTACTGTTCTGCCACAGCCCCATTAAATAGGCTAAAGAATCAGGATCCTTCTGGATTCAGATATCATACATTTGTTTTTTGCACAGTGGCCCATCATCAGCAGAGAGTATGGTCCCATGAAGGTTTTAGATCACACTGGTGGAAAAACATTCCTAGAGGATATGAGCTGCAGCACCTCTCTCAGGCAGATGAAAGTCTTGCTTCTTTCTCCCAAGGGTTCTAGCCAGAAGATAAGAGAGAAAATTCAGCTGCAGATGCTTCTTCCTCTTCCTTCTAGGTCAGCCATGTTCCCTCAGACAACATGGGGTTTGTGGCCCAGTTTTTGACCTGGAGAAACGACTGGAGAAAGGTCGTTTTGTTCCACTCATCCACAAAGAGCCTAAGATAAGCTCCTGAGACAGCTTTTCTGATCTGAGGCACAGTGAGCCAGCCTGTGGAGGGTCCTGAACACAGGTCAGAGAGAGCTTCAGTCAGTCTGGCGTGCAAAACACCCAAGTCCCTGAGGGAGGTACGCTGGTGTCTCAGCAAGGCAGCTGTAATGTGTTGTCTGAATAATGACAGCTATTAACATGAAAACAAATAAATACAAACTGGATGTGAATAAATGCCGCATGTAAATAGAGGGAAATGTAAATATCATTATGAAGGTGAATAAGATTCTAGAATGATATTATGGAAGTATCAGGGGGAAGAAAAAGGTAATTGATTAGGGACAGGAACCAATACATGGAAACAGGAATATTGGTCACACTGGCCCAAGGATTTAATTGTTCCTTACTGGACATCACTTTTTCCATGGTTCTGCTCTTTTTATGCTCTGTATCAGAGGGAACTTTCACCCCTCTGATTACATCTCCCCTCCCATTCTCTCTAGATGGACACAGACTGTTGAAAGTGGAAGGCAGATTTCTGCACTATCCAATTCTTCATTCAAATTACCTTTAAGCTCATTGAAAACTGAGGTCTAAATAAAGGTGGAATACAGCCTGAAGAATTGTAATAAAAATGCCTAACGGCTTCTGCAGTATGTTAATTAACCTGGTTCATGTGGGGAAGATGGTTGATAACTCAGTGAATATTTGAGCCATTTCAACTGTACAAGAAATTAACTGTTTTACGTACCTCTGTAGAAATCCCCCACTGGATTTCACCCTCTAATGTCTATAAAAAAAGGCAATACATATTCTTAGCACATAAGCAATAAATAGGAAATGCTCTTATGGGATGCACATTAGTTCCCACAGTAAAAGAACACAAATCAAACCCAGCAGCTGAAGAGCAGATGAGCGAATGATTATTTTGGGCCTCTAATGAAATGATATTGTGAAAGGCATTAGACAGATTGATTAGAGCTCAGCTGACTGACAAAACTGCCCACGCTGTATACCATTATAATGAATCTACCTAAACTATTTCCTTGAGAGTGTGCACTGGTGAGTGCAACCCTGTGCATGCGCGCCTTTGTCCTTCACAACAAATTATTCATTGCTGTTTCTTTATAGTGCAAAAAACAGTCTAACTTGTACAGATCTGTGCTTTAGAATTAGCTATGCATACACTCTCTGGGTAGGACTCCTGCAAGGATTCATTTTCAGTGTATCTGACAGTCATTTCAATTAACACATTTATCAGCATATTTACAACATGCAGCGTGAAATAAAGATCCTGTTAAAGAAAGAAGCAAGCTGAATCAAACCTCTCAGATTAAAAACCAGTCAAAATTAAATCATTACCACAAGTTAATATTGAAGCTAAAAGCACAGTAAGAACAGAAATTAAGATTGGATATTTATACCATTAAGGGGGGTATTCAGAGAAAAAATATCAGGATTAAAAAGAAAGTAAGATCAAGATCTATTGCTATATAGATGTTATTTGTTCCATTTGCTTTAGCAGAACTCTGCCAACAGCCATTATTGATGGATCTGACATGCAGTCTTAGAACCTCTGAATTTCAGGTATACTTTGAGATCAAGGTTTGGAAATTGTTCCTGGAAACAAAGACCTGCATGTGGAATAATTAAAGGCAACAGCTCAGGCTGTTGGAGGAGTGGCTGACTAGGAATCATCCCTGCAGAAGAGATCTGGGGTGCTGAGGGACAAGGAGTTGAACGTGGGTTGTGCCAAACAGCTTTATAATGACAAATGCTAACTGCACAAAGAGATGTGTAGGCAAAAACACAGCTGAGGATCTGAGCAAGTGGATTTTTCCCTCTGCTTTCCACTTGTGAAGAGAACACATCCAGACTACAGTGTTCAGTTTGGCTTCACAGGATAACAACGTTATCCATGAGCTAAAGCAAGCTCTTCACTTGGGTGGTTAGGGACCAAAGCATATGATGGTCAGGATGAGGCTTCAGAAGCCAAGCTTGTTTAGCTGCAAAAAAAGAAGGCTAAGGGGAAAAATGTTAGTATTTTCAACTACCCAAAAAGAGTTTTAAAAAAGAGATGAAGCCAGATTAAGAGCTGGCAGATACAGGGTACAGCAAATGGAAATTAGAAATACCAATTAGCTATAGCTAATACAAATTAGCTATAAGGGAAAAGTTCTTCACAGTGAGGGTGGACAAACATTACAATAGAGACCCAGAAAGGCTGTGCAGCCTCCATCCTTGGAGATATTCAAAGCAAGGCAGCACAAAGGCCTCGAGGGAGCTGATCCAACACTGATGCCACCCTGCTTTGCCCTTTGGAGGTCCCTGTCAATCCTATCTTTGTAAGATTTTAGAGAAGAATAGAAATGAGGTGTAGGGAGAAAAACAGAAATGTCACTGCACAAAATGAGATTCAATAATCAAGGAATATGTAAGGCAGACAGAAAAGAAGTGCCTAAGTTAAATACTAAGCCAGGCCTAAAGAATTGTCATCTGGTTATAATAGGCTTAACAAAGACAAACTTCATCTCCCTTTGGAAATCAAAGCCCTGCAGGCTTCTTGTAGGAGGCAATTGAAGACAAGAATAACCTTGAGTTCCAGTCACACTGTACTTATTCATTGCTTATTTAAGACATAGCAACCTATTGTATATTGCTGCAATTTGTATAGCTAATTATATAGAACTCCAGTTACACATTGTGTCTAATTGCTGGAATATGCATCCTCTGAAGCCATTAGGAGTGCTACCACTGATTCATTTGAAGAGTCTAATTTAGCCAGCTGAATTATCTGACTCATCTTAGTAGGCTCATCTCAGCAGGCTTTTCTAATGTTGCCCTTTGGAGGATCTTGTCTCTGTACAGAGAGCCTGGGTAGACCAACCTAAGGGACATGCTCAGTGCTCTGGTAATGCTGCCCTTTCTTTCCTCCTTGATAAACGAGGGATGGTAATAATTGCATACCTTCACATTTGATGTGAGAATCAGTTGATGTCAGAGCAATTTAACAACAGGAATACTAAAAAATCTATTCCATTCGACAGAGTATAAAAATGACTTTGTTGAGAGATTGGAAGGATGAATTGGAGGAAGGGTTGCTGACTACTAAAATGCCAGATTTTCAACAATATCAATTAATATGGTGTTTTCAGGGCTGTCTGAATACCCTGGCAATAAAACAGTGTTTAAAGGTGGTCCAGTTAATAAGGATTTGCAGAAACCAGAAGATAGGCAAAAAACCCTGTAATAAATATTGAACTAAGGAAGCAAATCTGTAGTAGGCTGGCTTCAATGAATAAGGGAGTGTGCTGAGTTTTCTTCTCTGTGATTTGTAGTCATTGAGTGGTTACACAGGTACTCAGGGGGCTTATGAGGCATAAAAATGTTTGAAGAAGCACATAAAATAAAATACAAATTCTAGAATATTCAAGGCATGGCAATATTTCTGAGGTCAAATACAGCTGCTGAAGTTATATAGAATATAGTTATATATTCTATACAATAATATACTCTATATTCTTACAGAATATATGGTAAATTAATAGGGCAGGAGAAAAGCCACAAATATTTCATTTCTAGAATAAAAGTACCACTTCAGAAAACAAATGAGAAATTTGGAGAAGAAAGAGTTACAGATGGGAAAAAAGGTATGAGAGAATTGGGTCATGGAAGATATAGCTGATAATGCCAAAGAGAGCTGAGGGTGGAGTGATGGTTTGGAACAGGTCATTATGGTTAGTGCAGTGTCAAAGGACCTGAAGGAGGGGATTAGGAAGGGTCTGGCATCATCAAAGGCTGACTCTAAGTACTGCATTTAGCACGTGCACGGTTGAAAGCAATGGGTTTGATAAATTAAAACAAAAGTAGGCCTATATTTTAGAAAAAATATGTCCTCTGAGTGGAGAAGGAGCATGAAGATGGGAATGAGAACAGGATGAAAGGCAGACAGGCAATATGTTGGGATGCTGACCATAACCAAAGCAGCAGGGGTCACATAAAGTGAGAGTTCCTGAAGGAAGGAGTTGTTAGTTATATTTTATCTGATATGCAATATCTGATCTGGAGAACAATTAGTGAAATCTTGTGTGGAGAGCAATATGGAAAAGAGAGCTTAAGAAACGATCTGCCTCCAGGAATGTGTGACATACTTCATATGAATGAACCTCAGTAGGCTTCAGCAGAGAAGTAAGGTGAGGATAAGCACTAAAAGAAGTAAACTCAGAGCTGAAGAAGGAAACCTCTGCAGGACCCTACTGAAATTACTGCTGGGACAGCTGTGCTGGAGCCACCTCGCTCTGTGAGACCTCCATGAATGACGTGGCCTGTCCTGTGCTCTGGGCAGTGCCAAAGACCAGATCCTGCTCCCATGGCTGAGGCCACTGAGCTGTGTCTCTTTATCTGAGGGGACATTATGCAGCTGAGGACAGTCTCATGGCTTGTTGTAAGCGTTTCCTCCAGGCTTTCAAAACACTGTAGCTACATTGGCGCTCAGCAGAGACGGACCTCATTCTACCTGAAGCCATGCAACTTTGGCACAGACAAGCCAGATGGTCAAAATGATTAATATTTTCCACTTATCATTCATTCTTCAAGCTCTCTTGAATTTCTTCTGATGTCTGGACAGCCTGCTTTAGGCCATGCTCTAAGACAGCCCATTTCCAGATGCAGACAATAAAAAACCCACCTATACTACACAGAAAAAGACTTCTGTGATGCAGACTGCAGCAGTCTAAAGATTGTTTTGCCAATTTTGTGGTGGTTCTGGAAAAATGTGTCTCCCATAAACTAACTTTATTACAGTCTGTTCAGATCCCTGGATCTGCTTAGGATCTCAGCACCATGGTTGCCAACTACAGCAACACGTCAGCATTTGTCAGGTCAGGAGAGCTTTTACAAAGGCATCCCTCTGCAGAGACTGAAATGGGGTGTTATTCATCTCTTTAAATTAGGTTGTCTCTGTTGGCTGCATTCCTGTTACAGTCGCTGGAGATCTGGTCAATACAGCCATAAGGCATCAGTCAGTTTATTCTACAACAGACACTCACATTTAGGTCAGATGAATCATGCCCCAGGTATTATGGATAGTATTGACTGGCTCTCCATAAACATAGCTGAATTCCACATAACTGCCTCAAAGGTAAGCACTTACATTTTAGAAATGTCAAGTTAGAAAACAGCATCTCACTAATCCCCCTAATAGTCACTTGGGGATCAGAGTGATAACCCAGGTCTTGGGAGGTTCACATAAATTCCCATCAGGAAGGATGAACTCACAGCTGTACAAATGCTCTGAGAGCATCGTTTCAGTGCTGACCTCACCACAAACTGCATCTGCCACCTCCTCTGTAAGCAAGTCACTTTGTTTCTCTCCACCTTTGTCTCTCTCTGGACACAGTGACATTCCACTTCCCACAGTGTTCTGTTGCCTACACAGACTGGGAGCTCCTACTGCATCTTACAGGGCTTAGCATGTGCAATCTTGTATTTTATTTCAAACCTCCAGTTGCTAGTGTGATATGAGTAAATAATGGAGAGGACACAACAGCTAGTCAGGAGAGCTTTCAGTCCCAAGAATGACTGCACTTTTAACTAAGAAAAGTATGTTTTCATATTGGATTTCATTCTCTTTTTCGTGTCCATTATTGTTACTGCTGCTGAGAAAAGTGATTTATTTCAATGTTTCCTCTTGTTTAAAAAGAAGAAAGCTTAACCCTTGCCCTTTCAAGAGTAAAAGTAACCCTACAGGGTATATAATAAATATTTAAAATGGATAAATTGAAGGAGGAAGGGGAAAAAATCATGTCACAGAAGGATAGCAAGGATTTTATTTCAGGGTAGTGACAGCTTCTGTTGTCTCTGCCATCAGATAACTCTGAACTCAGGAAGGCTGCTGCATGCAAATGAAGTAAAAAGAAATATAGGTGTCCACATGATGTGCATCATTGTCATCCAAGTGGCAGGTGGGTCCCCCAGCACAGAGGCCAGGGAGTGGATGCTGAGTGCTCCCACATTAGGGGTGGTCCCGTGAGGACAAGGTTAAGACTGGTTAAAAGTACAGCAGGGAGAGCCTTGCATTCCACCTTCCTTCAGCATCTTAATTTTGGATTGGATTTCCTCCCTCAGTGCTGTCAGGCCACTATGCTTCTCCAGCAATGGAATTTATTTTATCCCTGTTCTAAATCATGAGAGAGGAATTGTATGCTGATTAGGTGATAAGCTGTCACCATGCTACCAGGCAGCTGCTCCACACCTGTGTTGAAATTAAATGCTGGTCTTGAGCACCGTTTGCAGCAGAGACAGGGAATGCCAATCTGGGCAGGAGAGACCACCCTGCCAGAGCCCCTGCTTTTTACCTTTGCCTCTCAAAAAAAAAAAGAGCAGCAGATTGACTGTGATTTCCTTGTGCACTCCTGGTTTCCAGGGGAGTCACTTCAAGTCATTATCTGGATACTTTTTTTATTTAGGGAAACTATGACACAGTAAGTTGAGCATTTTATTCACCTTTCATTGGGAGTCTGGCAGTGTAAGGAACTGGTCCTGGCTCTCCAAAGCCCTTCTAGCACTCTGGCCATGGACCACCCTTACGTACCACAGGGATCCAGTCAGACTCATGGCTGCTCTCTTCTCAGAACTACATCAATGCCTACCCTGCGGGAAAGAGCTTATGGTTTTGCACCTCAGCTTTCCACATTCTGAAATGCCACTGACTCCACAGCCATGACTTTCTACGTTCCCTTAAGCTCAATAAGACAAGAAATGCCAAAGCAACAAAAGGCCATTGTAACCTAGAAGTGATTCCTCCCAATGCAGAGTGTAAGGTATGTGTTTTAATTACTCTTCTGATCTGGTAATGGTGTAAATCACTAGCAAGCTACAAAGTGATGATGATTATATTAAAAAAAATCCCCAAACTGGTTAACTAATAAAAATAGAACATATCTCTGAGGAGGATCTTCTCAAATGCTACTCATTGAGGTTTTTTGTCCTCTAATTGTGCTGAAAAATATATCAAAATCTAAACCCATTTTACATACTTAAGAATGGCTGAAATAAAAATTGCTTTTACTAAAAAATTATCAAGGAATATTAAAATGTCATTATCACATTTATCTGTTTACCAGCTGGAGTCCTAACTGAAATTTGTTCAGAACTCATAATAGCATTAGGTCATTTTATGCTTACAACATTTAGCAGTGATTACATCTGTGACTTTTGTTTTTAATTTGCTTTTTTCAGTTATCAGGGAGAGATAGGACCTTTCAAGATCATAAGTCACTTTTGATTACAATGGAAAGAGAACAAACCAAGTCATCTTACAGAAGAATGTGCAACTGTATAATTTACATTCCTGACTCTGGGTCTGTTAGATCTGACTGTATTTTGATTTCCTTTCATGCATCAGTTATGTTAATTGGTTCTTGATGCCAATGAGGTGTGCTAGCATTTGCACATTTGGGGATCTAAAATAACTTTTTTCAAAACAGAGATGAGTGTGTATTGTGTCTTACTTTCCTGCTGGCAGTACAGAAGGATCTCTTTTAACGCAAAGTACTGAAAAGCTGACCACTTTGTATCAGCTGTGCAGCTGAACATAGCCAGAGGTGAATTTTAAAGGGGGTCTCAAATGCAGCTGTAGCTGTGATTCAGGAAAGTGTTTCATCACGTGCCTTCATCATTCATCTCAGCCAGCAAACACACACATGGTTACTCACCTGCTTTAGCTTAACCATCTTGCTGAGTGTCATCCTGTGGAAAGGGCAAGGCATGGCAAGCAGCAGGCCCAAAGCAGGACTTCACGTGCCCTCATCAGTGGGACTGACACCAACTGCTCGCTAGTAAGGAACTGACTCCAGCAGGTCTCTGGACTAGAAGTGCCCTGGCTGCCCTCTTTCTTCAAACTCTTCCTTAGCTTGTTGCAAAGAGCCGTGCTTGGAAGAGCAGGAGAGTAACTCCATGAGCCAAAACAGGGAATAATCAGCCTTAATCTGTTGGAATGAGTAACTGAGAGAGATTGAGCAGCCCCACTCACTCTTCTGTGAACTCTGGGAGCCTGGAGGCATCCATGGCCCAGCAAATCTCCCACATCCACAGACACAGGCTCACCATTCTGTGCCACTTCTGTGCTCTTGAACAACACACAGCAGAAAAGAGAACCTGAACATGGGTAGCCATGGGAATTTGGTGGCACTGTTTGCTGGGCAAGTGCTTATGATGATGATTTAAATAGGGTTGGTAGGCTATGGGAAAAGAACAAGGTCATTTATTTCTGCACACCTATGGATATGTGAGGCACACAGAGTGGCAACCACAAGGAATCAAGTCTGATGAGCTTACATGATAGTGACTGGTATCCCTGGAGGGGTAACAGGGATTGTATGAATGTAAAAAATGGGCTCAGAAGGGATGTTGTGATGTAACATAATCCATTCCCCTGCTGAGATGAATAAACGCGTGAATTGCCCATAAGATACATTGTCTATAATTCTCTTGCTCTGCTCAGAGCCAGAGGAATTCAGCAGTTGTACTATGTCTAGTTAGAAAAACAGCTTTCAGGAACTGAAACAAGCATTGTAGAAAATTTAGGGTGGAGTAATAAGAATGGTTCTAAGGTCTAAAATACACCTATAGCATTCAGTCAATCTCTGCAAATGAGTATTATCAGTTAATACCACTTGAAGGTGAAAACATGTAGACTGGGTTTCCCTGATTGACCTGATTTCCCTGCCTACACACCAGAAAATTATCCTTCCCCTCATGACATCTCACTATGCCCAAGCAATTCCTCTTCCGTTGACCTGAGCCACTGGTCCAAAGGCTCAGTCCTTTACTGGTTTTCTGAGAAGACAGCGAGAGGCTTTTTCCCCATTGCTAAATGAGCCTGTGGTACCTGTACCAGGGCACAAATAGCACAGGCATTTTCAGCGAGCACAGGAACCAAGCCAGTACCTCTCACTGGGGCTGGCTACATGCATCCTTTCCTTCCTTGGGGCAATCGGTTTTGGGCAGGCTGTAAGTGTCTGCTGGGATGTGATGCTCAGCCCTGCTTGCAAGGGAGGTGAAGGACTTTCCCCGTGGCAAGCTCCTGCCATGCTGTGCTTTCTGTGACTGCTCAGAGCTAACAGACACTGGGCTGAGGGTCCTCCTTGACTCTGCAAACAGAGGACTTTGTATCTCTGCTTGTATAAACTGGTAGTTCTGAAACAGCCATGTGAGGCCTAATGGTGGAGGGCAGCAACACTGATTTTTGTTTTGGAAAATCAAGCATCAAGTTCTGTGCTCTTTACACTGCCTTGCCTGCAGTGACCTGTGAGATCCAGATAGCCTGCACAGGACAAATATCTGTGCTGAGAAGAGACCAATCTCTTCCTGCTGACACCCTGCACTGTCAGGAGGCCACATAAGGATGCAGATGTGGGTTAATCCCACATGGACAGGTGCCAGCCAAGGAGACATAGTCACAGGTGCAGCCTGTAGTGGCTGCACAGGGAAACCCAGGAGCAGATAGAGTAAAAATGATGCTGAGATGAGTTTCATTGAGGATGAATGTGGCAGCAAGAGAAGGCCATTCCTGTCACTGCTTACAGCCACTGCAGCCTTTACTGAGAACAAGATGGGCAGCACTGGAGCTGTTACAAAAAAACCTGTCCTTCTCTTGCTCTGTATTTTGTACTTGTTCCTAACCAGTGAAGTTTTGGGGTTTTTTTCCTTAGTGAAAAAATAGGGGACAATAAGACTCAAGGGTCATTATTTATCAAGCACCTTTGCTAAGGTGCAGGAGTCATTCTTACTTGTCTAGCTTCAGACCAGCTAATGCTGGGACTCAAACCTGCCCTCTCTACACTGTAAGGCAGTAACCCATCTGCCCAAGCACCGGTTATGCTGGGGCTGCTTGGGATTTAGCAAAATTCCTCCTGGGACCTGGACAATCTTTCACAGGCAAAATTTCAATGAAATGAGTGTACTGCCACAGAAAAGTGCTGGCTCATTTCCTAAATTTAGAGTAGAAAAAAAAATCCAACCCAGTCTAAACGTCAATGTAACACCGTTAAAGCAATGTAACAAAAATAACTCTGGCCTGAAGACTCGGAGATTTAAGTGAGGTTAGAATACGCCTTTAATTACTTCCATTTTTACTCTTCAGCAGCCTCAACAGGACTAAAATAGTTCCCTCCCTCCTGTTCCCACTGTGTCAGTAGGACAGAGCCCTGCATGAGGATTCACACACTCCCTAATGTTGTGCCTCCTTAGACACAACAATACCTCTCTTAGCTTTCTCTCTCCTCCCACAGCAGGCATTCAGTGTGCATCAGCCATACCACAGCCAAAATGAGAGGCATGAAGTTGGATTTCCTTTTCAGTCTCATCTTTGTCCCTTTTTTCACTTCCTTGTTTTGGAGGAGATGCAGATGGCAGCCGCTCCCTTTGCTGTGTGCAAGTGTCTAGACAGGAAAAAACTCCCCACAGCTTGTGCAATTTTCTGAGCTGCCTTCTGCTCACCTCCACCTCCTCATTTTCCTCTTTATCTGCTTTCCGTATTCTCTATGTTGCTATTGGTCCTGTGAAAATGAACACATCAAAGCCATAAGTAGTAGCTTTTCTGCTGCTCCTATGTCCTTTCTCCCCCCTCTTCTTTTAACATTAATATTAATAGCTACTGTACCTTTCTTCACTGTTGCTTTCTTCTTGATCCTCAAGGGAGTAAGCCTTTTCTTGGACTTTCTGCTACTGTGAATGCTTGCTTGAAGGAATGCTAGGGCATGCTGGGAAGCACAACACCGGTGATGCCTGTGATACAATATTGGGTCGAGCAGCAAAGATATTAAATCCTATTGTACTTATCGGAAGAATCAAACATTCATTTATACCTGCCATGTATGGCTGGGGTTTCTTTCCTTGTTGCTTTCCAAGCAAAAATAGCTTTTTAATCAGTCCAAAATCTCCAAGGAGAAGAAAAAAATACATAACCTCTTTCCTATGCCCTCCTTGATGCTATTCCACAGGGCAGCTGCCTGAGGAGTGAAGAAGCAAGTGCTGTTTCCCGCCTGTTGTCAAACCACAGACACAGCTGCACACTACAGGGACACTCGTCACCAGCACCCTCACCACCGCTATTATTTAAAGCACTGAGTTAACGAGCTCCCATGCCCTCCAAGGTTTGCCTGCCTGTTGCTGGTCCCTGGGGCTGAGGGCTGAACTCCCCACGCCTGCGTCAGCCTGGCTCTCGCATTTGTATTCCGTGGTGCGGTTGCGTGTCTGGAGTGCTGGAGAGAAATCCCCCAGGTTTGACTCCACTCACAGACGTATAATGGAAAAAGGCGGCCGCGCAGCGAGCCTGACGTCTGTGCTCCGTGGGGGCTGCACGCAGCCCATGGCCAAGGTGCTGCCTGGGATCACAGGGTGCCCAAAAGGCTGAAGGTGAATTTCCTGATGCCGTCATCACAAGGAACAGATACCACGGTAATGATGAAACTCACTGTAACCCTCAGAGCGAGTTATTCCAAGCATGATTTCTGCCTACATGGATGTAAAGGTTATTCTTTGCTCCTGTCTTGACAGCGGGGACCATCTCCTTTTGATAGCAAGGACTACTTTATTGTGCAGAAGCAAAACGTGCATCTGGGACAGGAGGGATTGGGGCACTCAAATGAGACTCCACTTCTCCAGTGACACATGCTGCAACGGGACACCGCGATGAGTAACCCCCTTCCCCTGTCCCGTGCTCCCCAGAGGTGCTGGTGATGTGAAACCAGTGGTTGTTATGGCCAGTAGAAAGACCCCCATGAACAGCAGTGGGTTTGAATCAGCAGGAGAAAGGACTGAGAGAGGTTTGGTGCTGGATTGGTGCTGGCTTTCAAGTTATGGCCCCTTCCTATCTTTTCCTTTTCCTTCTCCAGCAAAGCCTTTTGCAGGCTCATAGGCACAGACGAGCTACCTTTTAGTCTGGGGAAATCTCCCCTATTCCAACCAAAAGGCTGGAGGACTGAAATGTGCTGTACTGGCACCACAGCTATGACCTGAGGACGAAAACTGGTGGGGGAGGAGAAGAACAGTACACTAACTTATGAACTGGAGAGAAACACCAGACACTTGTACAGAAGCCCACTGTAACCAAAGGAGCTGCAGATTACAGAGACACAGCTCAGGCTCCTATCGCAGCCTTTTTGAGAAAATAAAGCCTCACATAAGCACAGCCTTATGTCCAGCAGTGCCAGTCTCATCCATTTCAGCTCCACCCTGCATCACCCCAAGAGCTCTAAAGGAAGAATAGCAGATTGTTTGCCCCGAGAGTCATGAGAGTCAGTAGTCCAAAGAAACAAAAGGAGGTGGGGGAATCTATTTACTTGTCATAATCATCAGTTTGATCTTTTAAAACAGCACCAGAATCTAATGGAGATGCCTTGTGTTTGCAAAATGTGAAACCTAAACAGTTTCAGGCAGTGATCAGAGGATGTTTTTGAGATCTCTGCAGGAAACCTAATAGGAAAATTCAAATGAGGTCATATGCTTTGCTACTTGTCTACAAGCTTCTCCCAAAGGTCTCCCTGCTCTCCCAGCTTATGAGCCTAATTAACCCCCTGCACCTGGTTGCCAGGCATGGAATTTCGAGTCATTATGGGGATGTGTGGCTTCCTTACCAGCATGTCAAACTCTTCATGTCACACTCCAAGCGCTGGAATTTGCCTTGCACTTCTTTGTTCAGTGTTGCAGGAGGTGGCCGGCTATCTGCACATGCAAAAACTCCACTGAAGGGACCAATTTACAGGCAGTCTTTGGACCAAGGGGGATAACATTTCCCCCAGAGGGTCTTTCAGGTTTCTGCAGCACACTGGAGCAGGAGGTTTTGAGCCTGAGTTGCCCTTAGATGTTTTAAACTACTTCACAGGCATTAACTATGCCCATTTCATACACACTATCCTACCTTAACCAGCTCCCCTGAGCAACACGGATGGTGTGTGAGCTTTCTGCATATTCAGCTGGCGAGGGACAGCCTGAAGAATCTACACTGCTCCCACAGCTCTTTACACATTCCTCATTAGAGAGCCTGGATTGAAGGAATAAAAACAGTAACCAGGAAAAAAATCTCAGAGCAGCATGCAGAGACCCAGGAATCAGACAGGAGCTTTGGCACAGGCTGCTATGGAGGTTGCCCTCTCTGAATTTGTCTTTCCATTACAGCAATGAATCCCTGGCTGTCCAGTGACTTGGTGAGGTGTAGAGGGCCCCTTTGCTCACACCACTGCCCTTTTAGACTCTACTACACCCTGATGTTCAAGGCTTTTTCATGGAGTCCAGAAGTCAGCGAGTCAAACCTCCTCAGGTGGAGAAGGACTCCAAACATTCAAATCCCACCTCTGACTGGGTGCTTTCACCACAGCGTCAGTCAGCAAAATGGTGTCAGAAGTATTTTAAGAGTCTCCAAACATATGATCTTAGTTTAAGAGTTGTTTTGGACTCTGAGCAGCAGGACCAATAAGCCCAGATGACAGTCTCTCAATCTTCTTTTTTGGTTTGCCTCTTGCTTGTCTTGGAGGATGCAATGCTCAGCACATTAGAGGTAAATCACATGGTACCTATCACAAGTATCTATTTTCCCCACCATTCATTACAAAAGGAATTGGGAAGTTGCTCAGTAATGTACTAAATTTACACTAATTTTATGGCACTGAATTTAAAGCAGTGTAAATTCCCAGAGCATGAGCCTGCTTGGAGGAGCTGCAGTCTCAGTATCATCATGCCCAAAGAAGAGCAACGGAGCCTGTGGAGGGTCTGGAGCACAAGTCCTCTGTGGAGCAGCTGAGGGAGCTGGGGGGGCTAAGCCTGGAGAAAAGAAGGCTCATGAGGGACCTTATTGTTCTCTGCAACTCACTGACAGGAGACTGTAGCAAGGTGGGGGTCAGTTTCCCAGGTAACAAGTGATAGGACAAGAGCAAACGGCCTCAAGTTTCACCAGGGAAAGTTTAGATTGGATATGAGGGAAAATTTCCTCATGCAAAGGGTCGACAAGCACTGGGACAAGTTGCCTAAGGAAGTACTGGAATTACCATCCCTGGAAGCATTCAAAAGTGTGTGCAGTGGCACATGGGGACATGGGTTAGTGATAAACAGAGCGGTGCCAGGCTAACTGTAGGATCTGACAGGTCTGTTCCAACCTTAAAAATTCTATGATTCTATCATTCTATACAATGCAGACATGAAGCACTCTCTGTCTAAACCTCTCTCTCTGCCTTAAGGAGTATCTAGGCCACTCGTGTATAGCTGGGCATGGTAGGTTTCTATTTCATGAGGAATCCTTATAAATTGGAAATCCTCTCTGGCTGCTGTCAGAAAAAGGCATACAAGTCTTTCACTGACTTTGAAGACTGCCTTGTATGACGCAGACATTGCAGCAGCCTTCATGACACCTATTTTGATTTTACTCCACTTTGCATTTTGTCGTCCCGTATATTGAGACAGCAGTAGATTTTTCTATGGCCAGTAATGCACTGTTAAAACAATTAAGTGTACTAGAACTATTTTCAAAATGATCAGGAATAAGCTGAATAAAATGGATGCCTCTGAGTAAAAAACTTAGTAAATAGCATGCCAGTTTCTTTTTAACAAATCAGGAGAAGATGACACAAATTCTGACAGCAGGTTCCTATGCAGGTTCCTAAAGATGAACTCTACTTATATTTTAAGTTGGCCTCTATGAACAGTTTGGGCTACTAAATGTTGACAACCAATCAGAGATGCAAGTAACTATGGTTTTAAATATCGTCTAAGAAGATATCACTGTCCTATAGCATTCTGAGGTAATGATTTGATTAACCAGTTGATTAACCATTTATTTCAAGCACTTTTTAGTCATGTGACCTGCTGAATAAAGCATGTACCTTGATTCAGGAGTTTGCATCCACAAATCTTACTTAGTGGTGACTTTTCTTTTCTCTGGTTCAGCTTCTGCAGATATAAAACAGGGGTAATGATAATGACCTCCTTAGTAATGCCATCAGGGATTTACTAATAGGCTAATCATTACTGGGGAATAAAACTTTATGAGAAGAACCATTTATTAAAGCATCCCCATGGTTTATTCAGACTCCAAAAGCGATTTATGAATGAAGCCTTAGAGGGAAGGTTGATGACAAATGCACCAGTCCTAAAGCAGCAACGATTCAAACCTGATGGCCACAACTCCAGCAAATAGGTGTGTGTCAAGGCAAAGATGTGCACAAACTCTCAGTAGTTCCTCAGCTTTATGTCCCTCCTCAACCTTCCTCAGTTGCTGCTTTTGCTGGAGGAGGAGAGGTGAGGGGTATTTCTGAAATCCTTTTGGTGCAAAAGTATGGGATCCTTCCACGTTCGATCCTGTCGCCAAATGAGTTGCAAATACTTCCCCTGCAACTGTTTCTGCAGCATTACACCATCAGTAACAAGGGAAAACATGAAGAGGAACTGTCCTGGAACGACTATACTGGATGCAGGTGGAGAGACCTCCCTTATACAGCCTGGAGCACACACCGGGACCTTTCAGACCATGACAGCAATGAACAGTACACAGAAACTTCATCTCCCACCTTATTTTGCTTCTACATGGTCAAACTGAAATGTTAATGCATTTCTTTTTCTTTTCCCTTCTGCCTACTAACCTCTTTTTCTAAAATCTCTTTCTTACACATTCCCATTTAAGCCTCTGCAGAGCACTTGGCTTTCTCAGGAGCAAAGTTTACTTGGACTGTGAAACTTTGCGATCTGACTGGGTGGCAATTGTGGCTCTTTGGCTCCTACCATCCCCTCAAATAAGGATTTTAGTCTCCATGCTTACTTCTAAAAATAGGAATTCATCACTGCAAATTACAGTAAGACTGCAGTTGAACATTTGAAGCACAAGTATGTAGTGCTGTATTTCCCCGCTCCTTTTCTTACTAAATGTCTGCCCTTCCCACATTGTTCTCCCCACCCCTAGTCCTGGTTACTCCCTCAGGTTTTCCCGATTGGTTCTGTTATGCCAACTCCGCCCATGTACCGCCCCTGTGCCCTGAGACCATTAGTCCATGTGCCCTCTCCGCCCNGATTGGTTCTGTTATGCCAACTCCGCCCATGTACCGCCCCTGTGCCCTGAGACCATTAGTCCATGTGCCCTCTCCGCCCCCCCGTCCCCTTATAAAGCCCCAGACTTGGAGCCATTTGGGCTCTTTGCTTCTGGGAACCTGCATGTCACCATGTCAGTAAAGTTCCTCTGAGGTCCCCATGCAGAGACCCTTCTCGCCTCCTTTATCAGCACCGTGCTGTGGAGCTGACAGCTCGCCGGAGCCATGGGCGCGGGGCCGCCCGGAGGGGCCACGGGCAGCGGAACAGCCGCTCTCCCCGAGGCTGCCCCGCAGCGCTCTCCGGGAAGGTCTGCGGCTTGCCGTGCCAACGCAGAAACTACAGACTGCAACACAGGTAGTGTTCTCCTCTACCTATGGTGGGATCAATAACCCAACTTGGCCAACAAGTCCAAGTGCCAAGTACTGCACTTGGATCACAGAAACCCATGCAGCACTACAGGCTTGGGGAAGAGCGGCTGGAAAGCTGCCCAGCAAAACAGACCTGGGTGTATTGGTCAACCAGCTGAACATAAACCAGCAGATGATGATGATGTCCAAGTGGCCAAGAAGGCCAATGGTATCCTGGCTTGTATCAGCAATAGTGTGACCAGCAGGACCAGGACAGGGATTGGCCCCCTGTACTGAGCACTGGTGAGGCCACACCTCAAGTGCTGTGTCCAGTTTTGGGCCCCTCACTGCAGGAAAGACGCTGCGGTGCTGGAGCCCCCAGAGAAGGGCAATTCGGGAACTGGTGAAGGGTCTGGAGCACAAGTCTGATGAGGAGTGACTGAGGGAGCTGGGGATGCTTAGCCTGAAAGGAGAAAAGGAGGCTCAGGGGAGACCTTATCACTCTCTACAACCACCTGAAAAGAGGTTGTAGCCAGCCAGAGGTCAGTCTTTTCTCCGAGGTAAAATGATTATGGTATATTCATAGCCAAAAACATTACCTCAAAATCTGTGCATAAAATCTTCATCAAGTGAAATTACTGTAGTCAATCTGTAGGAATGATGAAGGTCTATGATCAGTGGAAACTGGTTTAGATGGAACTATGATTCATTTCAAAGTTCATATGTATTGATTCGGAGCTGACATTCAACTTCACTGTAAAACACTGGCCTTTCAAAGCTTGGTGTATGAGAAGTGGCAAAGAGGGTCTGGCTTTTCACAGAGGCCACGTGCTGCAATTTGTTCAAGGTGAGCAGACTACTTAGAGGGTATGGCACTGGAAGAGGAGGTGTCCAGGCATTGTGCAGCCAGGTTTGCTTTGCAGCCACGTGCTGGACAATGTTCTCCCATTGAAGGACAGAAAGGCTCTGATTCTCTCTATTTTACACCAGTGTAAGTAACATGGGCTGTGCACATTGGCGAAGAGAATTCATCTTAGATGAGAACTAGTCCAGAGAGAGGAAATTTGTCAGCCGACAGTCTGCTCTGCAGGTGTTTCTTCTGTTGCAGATGTACAAAACCTCCAGTGCATTGCAGTTTGAATCCAACTGGGCCCAGGTAAGAACTGTTCTTCTTCCTTAGCTCAACTGCCTTCCTCCTTAGCTCACTGATGTGGTGGGCCCAAGTTGTGTTGTCAGGAATCCCCAAAGCACTCTTGGTAAATGACTGGGGAGGGACGCCTCATACAAACTCACAAGACAAATTATACTAAAAATTAAAAGTGGAAAAATAAACAGCTCAACTGGGACTTCAAAGAATAGTAGCTGCACTGTGTGTATTTGTCACAGCTTTTACAGCTGAATGGCTTTTGGAAATACTAAGGGACTGATTTTACAAATCTCCCATATGCAGAATCCCTGTGAGTCCGGACCACTCTGTCCTGACTGTGCAATTCTTACCATTCAATTCAAATTCAGAGCAATTTCTGCTTCCCTCTTACCATTGCAAGATGTACCAACAGCACATGTGGGCAAGCCCCAACTGGCATCTTTTGCCTAAGGCAGGTGCTTAAGTGACACAAAAACCTGAATGGAAGTACAAAAGCCCTAAAGCTGGAAATCTAACCCAGGTTCCCATCCAGGCCCATTTCTCTGGAGAGAGAATTGGCTTTCTGTGCTTTCTAGTCTGGTAGCAGTTAACCAATGGTTTCTGCTTCAATGCTTCCTTCCTTGGGGAAATTGCCATCACCATTAGCAAACTCTGTACCAGATGGACAGAGGTCTTCCCCACCTATTTCTGTGTGTTTACAAAATATCCCTCTGCACCTAAAACAAGATTACTCAGGCACTTCTTTTAAAGACCAGATCCCAAGATTTCTATCTGTGCTGATAAGATATCCTGTGCTAGTTTCAGAAGAACAGAAACTGTGCTAGTTTCAGGGGGACTCCTCCGTGTACCAGTATCTAGCTGAAGGTTTTTAGTCTTCAGAAATTGCCTGCAGCAAGGTCCCTGCACTCTGTCCTTCCCGTGATGCCCCTCTCTCTGAAGGAGAGAAGCTGTCCTTTGCCCATGGGATCCTGCTGCAACTCCTGCAGTCGAGAATGCTTCTGCAGGAGAAGTTGGTCATGAAAGTCACCTTGAACATCTTATAATCACTTGCCTACACCATGTACCTGAGAATCCTGTCTTATATGAAATCCAAGGTCCTGACGTAACTTCAGGTTGAAGTTATAAAGGATTTTTTAAACTGGTGACTAAGCATTAGTCAGAAAATGAAATGATGTTGGGAGAAAGTGAGTGTAGGATCTACCCTTATTTTAAAATTCAATTAGCAGCATAACCATGAAGAACAGCCCTGTGGTTATGTAGATTTAGTAAAGTCATTAAGATCTAAGATTACATGGCGTCCTATTTCCCCTTACTCTCCCTTTTGCTGCCCCCAGCAATCCTGCCTGTTTTCAGCCTATCACAATACAAATGGAAACAAATCACCAGGGGTTAAACAGCCTAAATTGGATTACAGTCACACTGTTCAGAAAATAGAGTATTGCTGGTAATTGTATTCCATTGAATAAATATCTCTACACTAGTTTACATCACATTAGTATTCTGACAATGATTATTTCATTGTAATTTCCCTGTCCATGAACAAGTGTAACACAGAGCTCAGAATACAAACAATTGATGTGTTTTGAGTGCTGGTATTTGTTTTGAAGATTAAACAGAAGCCTGGTTGGACATTAATAAAATCTTGGACCAAAAAAATCCTAGACCCTTTTTCTTTCAATCTTGCTGGAGATTTATGAGCCAAATAACTCAAGGACCAAACTTGTTCCTGGTGAAGTCAATAGGAATTCTGCTAATTTCACTTGCTTCATAACCCTCAAAATTCCTTTTATTTGTATCACAGTTACCTCCTGAATTTGCTGGTTCCAAAATATTTATGGATAGTCTGTGATGCCTATCTCAGTATCAAAGAATTCCAGTCTAAAACAGGCTGGCACAGTTATGGGCAAACTTTACACTTGATCACTTCTCAGGTATTTTATTGCAGCTTCTAGGTAACAACCTTTCTTAGAAGTCCCCATACCTCCAGCTTTACTGGGACCACTGACTGCAGCCTCCAAGCAGTTCAACCACTTTGATTTTTTTTCAGTGCCTCCTGTTCTTTGCAGGCAGATAAAACAGGATATAAAGCAAAAAATGTAAAGAGCACTTTAGTCTGTCACTTCTCTAAGTTTCATGGGGTCATGGAAAACGCATGTCACATTTCTCAGTTTCTTTGTTCCTCCAGCTGACTTTGTCTCTGAGACCTTCGATGTTGCCCAGGAGAGTTTAGGGTCCCCAGCTTCAGTGGGTTGGCTGTCTAGCAAGTAAGAGCATTACCACTGTTTATGGGCCAGCAAGCTCTGGTGTGGAGCTACAAAGATAAGAGGAGGCAACACTGGCAGGTAGACAGACTGAAATACCACTTCATTCCTATCTGTCTGCTCAAGAACAGCCACATCACCCCACTGAGCACATTTTGTAACGCAGCCCGTAGCCTTCCGTGAAAGAAAAACCCAGTGGCTGGATATCTTAAAGTGGGCAATTGTGCTAATTATTCCTTTCCCTTGCCATAGGTCCAGTAATTAAAAAATGTCCCACGAGTACTACAGCATTCTTTTCTCTCTGCCACTGAGCAGAGGCATGAGCTATCAGTGCCACGAAGATTCCATAGTACTGTGCAACTGGTCCAAGTGCCTGTCTATCTCATCTGTCACATCAGAATGTTTTAGGCACCGACATTTCCATGTTTGCAGGAGAGTATCTTAGTGTTTATGACTTCTTATGGCACTACTCTGCATGGAAAAGGGTTTTTTTGGAAGAGATACCAGCTTCCTTGCATAAAATGAAAGAAAAAAAAGACTGTGAGGGCAAAGGAAGAGGGGATTGACATGAAAGAACAGAGATGAGTACGATGATCAACATTTGAATTAGCTGCACCTGTGTAAGTATAAGCTGAGAAGCTGGTCATTGTTTACAATATAAGCATAATATTAGAATAAGGCTATCAATAACGGACAGCCGCTGGGAGGCAAAACCTACCGTGGCTGGCATTTTCCAAAGAATTACGGCACCTTGGAGTCCAATTTCCACAGTACTCCAGCCTGTAATCTTGTTGATAAATCACTTCCCATATGTAGGACTTGATGCTAAACATTGAGAACAATCCACATTTTACTGCCAGTTCCAAGTGCATAGGGGAAGAACAAAGCACTCTGCAAAAACTGTTATGAAACTGGAAACTGGAAGCAATACAGGGCTGCATGAAAATTAAAGGCAGCAAGGAGCCCAGCATTTTAGTCCTTTTCCTGGCAGCTGTCACCATATATTCCAAAGACTGAAAGTGGCTCTGATACCTTCTCTGGGTCTTAAAAGTTAAGAGCCAGACATGGTTACGGGAAAAAGGGTTTTTACCTCAGTATTTAATGAGGCTCCTTATGGTGCACCACTTCGCCAGGGTGGAATGCACTGAAATGCACGCACACAACAGATCACGTATAAAATTTATAGACCTTGCAAATTGGCATATCTACAAAGATTCTCCAATGAGAAGCTTGAATGAATAGCGTGATATCCCCCCATCCTGAGGAACTCCCCCCTGGATGTGCCTATCTTAGTTTACAGGATGTGTTTTAGAGAGGACCTTGGTTTCTCAGGATAGCGTAGGGCTTTCTGGCCTCCAAGTGGGAGGTCTCCTGGCTTAACAGAATACTAGGACTATGCTAAGTTATAGGACTTAAGGAATTACAAGTATGCTTGCTAAGAGCACTGAGGATACATAAAGGCTAGATAAAAGTTGTATAAAAGAAAAGGCAAAAAATCATCATGGCATCAGCTCTATGCAGTGCCGATTGTCTGAAAAAACAGTTGGAGGACAGGACTCCCACAATCCCTCTCAGCAGCATCTTATTCTGGTGTCACTGGTGGAAAGACCTTAAACACCACTGCTATTTTTGCCATCATTCGTGATCTGATGAAGTTGAAGGGGAGAGTGAAAGACAGGCCATTGCACAAGGCTCCATCCAGGCATGGGCACCACAAGGGCCCTTTGGCAATACAGAAGCAGATTGTGGTGTTTGGATCTGGTAGGCACAGGGAGGACTGACCAAGAGGACCAAGGATGGTATGGTAGTGGTGATGCTGCCTGAGGCATCAGCATTGCACCCTTGAACTTTAGGAACATGAATATCCATTTTTTTGTTGTACATTTTGTTCGTAAGTACATCACAAGCTCATGTGCATTTGAGGCTGGGGGAAATAAGGATGTATCTGTTCTCCACAACATAGGTCTACCTTCTTCCAGGCCTCCAATCCTGCAAGATCTGTAAACATCAGCAGAAGACTTCCCTCTTCATTTAAGCAGAGGGATGGATACACCCTCCTGAAGGAATTCCACCAATCTCCTTCTGCTGAAACCTAGCACAAGCAAGCCCAGTGACAGTGATAAAAGCTGGGGCCACGCTTCCCTGAATGGGGCATAATGCAGCATTAATTCATCCTGGTTTTTAAAGAGGAGAGCTAATAACTTCAGTCAGGAATTTACGAAAATTGAACTTAGGCCACTGACCCAAGACACAGCAATTTGGAAGCTGGAAGAGAGATAAACAGAACCTATTACATGGGAGCAGCATTTAACTATAGCAAGAGTACTGATATCTGACATCTGAGTCTTGGATCAGTAGCTACAGATACCATAAAACCACCATGTGCAATTAGACACAATCTGTGATGTGCCTTTCATAATAAGGCCAGCAGTACCACAGCACAGTTACTGACATCATTCACAGAATACAAGCACAATTTTTCCAGGTCGCAGTTAAGGTCATTTTTAGCAACAGCAAAAAATATTCTTGTTTCCTGACAGGTATTTACAATCTTCCCAAGGTCTTGTTAATTAGTCAGATTTTATTTTGCTTATGACATTAGCCTTGAGGAGAGGGGTGGTGGTGAACCACAGAAAAAAGTGAGGAAAAAAATTCCTGTTGCAGAAAAGCAAAACCCATAAATCTGATTGTGTTCCATTTTTTCATTAGTATGCAAAAATAAAACACATTCTAAATTTTTACTGAAACACAACAGCTGGTTTTGCAATCTTCATTTAAAACAGCCTAACCCCCCAATATGTTAGTGGTAAGTGCCGCTTTTCTTTTTTTTCTTTTCTTTTTTTTCCCCATATGAGTTACAAATATAAAAAATTACATCTGACCCTTCCTTTCCCAAAACCATTATCAAAATCACATGCAAAACTGATCCTCCTGGAAGCCAAATTTACTTGAAGCACTTTTGCTCCACTTGGCTAAAGGAGCAATAATCCATGCGCTGGTCTCTGCTTATAAGCCATTTCTAAGAAACAAATACCTTAATCTTAGCAACAACAGGGTTTGGTATTTCCAACCAGAAGCTTTTAACAGAGAAACCTTTTTGGAAAAGTTAAAACTGAAGCAATCAACTTTTCAAAGCCTCTTTTGTGGAGTGAATGAGGCCAGCTTCAAACCAGAGGAGCCCAGACATGCACAGTTCTTAGTGACTTCACCCCAGATGCCACCCAGTTGTCCATCACAAGCACTGAACACAGCAGTACCAAAGAGACCACAGTCCTTGAGAGCCAAGCTCCCACGGCCTTGCCTGCAAGAGTAGCACCTTCTCACAAGCCTGTTTAGATCAGTGAAGAATAGAAGCAACCTCGTGCCATAAAGCACGCATTTATTCGGGATTTGTAATGCCTATCTTTCATAAGACCTGGCACTGCAGTCAGTTTAGTACTGTGTTGAGCCTGGATTTCGGACTTAAGCCCATCAGTACTAATATGCCAAAATTTCTAATGGGGAAGGAAATTCACAAAACCCTTGACCGTAAGAACCCCTGACTGCTCCAGCCTGTCAGCCCCATCCTAGGGCACTGACAAGGTCCTGTGGGCTCCACCCAAGGTAACTGAGAGGGTGCTGTTCACCACAGATAGAGTGCACACACAGCCCTACAGTGAACAAACAGCTGGGGGGAATCAGGAGAGCAGTCTGGGGTCATTTGTTCAGATGACCCAGTATACCCGCAAGGATAAGGAAAGTTATATTCTCTGGCATCCACAGACAAAGACATTTCCAGGCAGAAAAGTGTTCTGCCTTTGAAGTCCAGGAAATTCAGAACTTAAGTATTTAGACAGGGAGAATCTCAAGGATTTCTTTTCACAGTTTCAAACTGAGCAGAAGATTTTACCTAGTTCTTACTGAATCAGACTACAGGATGGAATTGAAAGAAGCTGTACATTATGCTCACTGGATCTGGTAGACATTATTAATAAGCAGACTTATTGTGACCTATGAGAACCATAGAATCATAATTTGGCCTGAAAGAGACCTGCAGAGGTCATCTAATTCAACCCTCTGCAAAGAAGGCCTACTTAGATCAGGTTGTTCTGGGATGGATCCAGATGAGTCTTTAATGCTTTCAAAGACGACGACTAAACAATGTCTCTGGGCAAATTATTTCAGTATTTGACCCCTCCCTAGGTAAAAAACCAAAACCAAAACAAACAAAACCACCAAAACTCCCACTCCTTTAATATTTAAAATGGAATTTTACAGATTTCATCTTGTGTCTGTTGGCTCTGTCATTTTCCTTCTTCTGCTGGGGAGCCCAGAACTGAAGCAGCACTCCAGATGCAATCTCCTAAGTGTTGAACAGAGGGGAAAGATCACCTTGCTGGACCTGCTGGCTACACTATGATTAATACAGCCCAGGACACAGTCTGCCTTGAAAGGACATGCTTGAAATCTGGCTATTATATAGCTTTAATTAGTCTGTACTGGAAACCTAGAACCGGCAGTGTTTCCCCTCTGCACTTATAAAAGAAAGTGCAACAGAGACTGTGACTCAGGCCACAAATTGTTCAGAGTTCCTCATGGATGAAGAGTGAAATGAAAAAAAAAATTAAAATTACATTCACTAGACTGGTGAGTCTTGCTAAGTTTCATCAATACACAAAATTATTCTGTGTGGCACAGTCATGGAGGCACTCCTTTAGAGGATCCAAAATCAGACTAATTTGTCATTTTTTTCTGTTGTAACCAAGCTACAGTCCATTAATCTATCCCAAAGTCATCACCTTCATGTGGATTTTACTGTGACTTTGAACAAGGAAATGGCATAGACTGTAGGAATTGTTTTGCCTGATCTATTCTATAGCAGCAAAATAACACTGTCTTCTTTCCAATTACTCTTAGGATCAGTAGATTGTAAATGTTAAAAGGAGAGGACACCCAGTAGAATTAGACCATTGAATGAGTATCCATGAAAGAGCACAATGCACACAACTTAGTTTTTCTTCCCTTGAAATAATTTTGAATTTTTCCCTCAAGTTGACCATGGGTTGGGTTTAGTTTATAGCAAAAAGCGAGGGACCTGTCAGGTGAAAAATGAGAATCTGAATCTTCCACACAGGAGTGTTTTTATACTGCTCATTCTGATACAAAAGTGCACTGAAAAATGGCTTTGCATTGAAATCACTTTGAATTTAAGGCAGTAGAGATTTAAGCAGATCGTTGCAGACATTTGCTACAGTAAGTGTTGTGGTCCCTTGGCATGGTGGCCTTGCTGCCTTCCAGAAAAACAGTGTTTCTATCTTCCCCTACAGATGATTTATCTTTACCCACAGCTTTGCTCATGCTGTTATCTCCTTCATGTGGAACCATAAAACACTTGAATCAGAGCAAGAGAACACCATGTTACACAGAAAAAGCCAAGAAAAGGGATTTGGTGTGGAGCTGACAACTTTAACCTATACAGAGGCTGTCTGAAATGAAGCACTGCCTGTAAACATGAGCATCAAGCCCAGTCTGCAGCTGGTACCACATGTGAGGATGGAAAACATCAAACTGCTTGGAGTGCTGCTGAGCTGAGACAAGTACAGAGCCCTGCCCTGAGCCTCCTCCTGTGCTCTGATAGACGGCAGAGGAGGATGAACTCGGATGGCCAAGGGGCTTCCCTGCAGCAGCTGATGTGATCCGTCAGGCTCCTGCCTAAAAGACAGCCCAGGGAAGGAAAGAGGGAGGGAAGGAGGGAAAGGAATAAAAAAAGGAATGAAATAACATTGCTCATGCTGTCGTCTTTCCCCAGTTGGAATCAACCCACATAACCAGGCGGGAGAACATCTGTCTCCAGAAAGACAAACACATAGGGCTGTCAGTTCTAACAGGTATGAAAGTCATTATTACTAACACACACATCATTATCCAGAGACCACTTTATAAATCCAACCCAGCACTGCCATCCAGCAGGCCAGAAGCTTCCTTGACAGTAGATTCTACTAGGAATATGGTTTTCATCTAACTAGTTCACGGGATTTAAGGAATAACCATCTGCTCCTTGTTCTCTTCCCACAGGCACTATCAGAAAGGGCTTAGTGGAAGACAAGGATAATACTGGTACTTTCTTAAACAAGGAGCACAGCAGCTTTTCCTTGTGCTTATGTACCTTCCACAAAAGGGCAGCAATTGTTTAACACGGCAGATGCTGTACCTGCTATTTGTCTACAAGCTGAGGAGGTTGTCTCAAGGTGTGCATTCAACTAAGGTGGAAAATGGTTCTTGGCAGCAGGCAGTAATGAATGAATCCACAGGAGTGACTCCAGCCTGCCTGGGCTTGGCTGGTCCCCTGCAGCCTACAACAACTCAGCAGCATCATTAGTGAGTTATGGGAGAGGGATGCTTGCAGCTGACTGAAAACCACCTTGCTGGAAGGTGTTTGGTGTGTGTGCTGCAGGGAATTTCTTGCATGTTGTTTCTAGAGGAAGGCCTAAATAAGGAGCCAGGGACCTCCCCAAGCATTGTGGACATCAGCAGGATGATTCAAATTTGGATACTCCTGCTCCTTGGAAAAACATGTCACCTACCTAGCAATCTCCCTCTCTGTCTCCATGGGCCTTGTTAGCAGGCACTCTGACCACCTCAGGACCTTAATGGTTTTATTTATCATTGCAACACTTCAGTGCAACAAGTAGGAGTAGCTGCTATTCACAAATGGAGACCAGAGCCCTGAAAGCATTGATCGTCCCATTTCATTTCATTAGAAGTCCAATTCCATTGCTAAAGCACGCTTGGTGCTCTCAAAGGTGTCTTACTGCTCACACTCAGCTTCGCTGTGCCTCAGTCTGATGGGAGTGTGTGCAAAACTGCCTCAGACCAATGCAAACTGCAGCCCGTGAGCTCTGCCTCAACACTAATGCCCCAGAGCAGATCCTTCAGCTGCCTGTTCCCTCCTTGTCTTGCTCAGCAAATCCCCCTTCCACAGGCAGACCCATAACACACCTGGGGCTGATGCAGGTTCATTCTGTGCACCACCTCCTGTGGTGAGGGCTCTGGGAGACAAGCAGTGTGACAGGGGGCTTCTGAGAGGGCTACATGGAGGGCAAGCTGTTACCAGTCCTTTCCCACTCTCTACACACACACCATGAGCCAGGTTAGCCCAAGGCCTTCCCTGGTGCAGGTGGCTGTGTACAAGCCACACAGCTGCTACCCCTGCAGCACTGCAGCCTCAGCAACTGAGACCAGCCAGGGGCTGAGTCCTGCTCTGCTGGATTTGGAACAGGTCCAGCAGAAAGCCCTAAACATCACCCTCACAGATGGTTTGAGGCTTTGCATGTCTGTTGCTTTCCTTTGGCTAGGGAAGAAAAAATATTAACCTGTTTCTCAGTCTAATGGATGAAGGACAAGGTGGATTATCTGCTCTACTATTGCTCCTGTACTCTGCCAGGGATCTGCAGAAGTTGCGGGGAGCAGCCATGGCCAGTATTTCTGGGCCAAAGCCAGGCTGAGGAGACCAGACTCCACACACTCCCAGCTGTGTTACCACCTCATGTACGGCCACTTGGTCTGACCTCAGCAGCCTCACATTCTGGCACAGACACCACCCACAGGCGACTTCGCTCAGCGTTTCTTCTGTTCCTTCCCATTTAACTGGGAGCATAAACACACAGTCATAGAATCACAGAATGGTTTGGGTTGGAATGGACCTTAAAGTTACAACCCCATGCCATGGGCAGGGACATCTTCCACTAGATCGGGCTGCTTGAAGTCCCATCCAGCCTGGCCTTGAACACATCCAGGGACAGGGCAACCACAGTTTCTCTGAGTAACCTGCAGTCACACCACAGATTTGCTGGAAATAGTGATGTGTTTACCTCATATTAATACTTTCATGTTTTATCATCAGTATGGCAACAGCCAAAGAAAACACTCCTTCCCTTTACTAATGGCTTGTGCTTAGAAGGAGCAATCAACACCAGGAGCAATCATCAGAAGCTTCTTCCATCAGAAGTCCCACCCCTTCTTGGCTGCAAGGACACGCTGCGCTACCAAGGCAGCCAGCATGTGCTAAAAGACACATCACAGGATGAGCTTCCAGGGCAGAAGCTCAGCATGAGACAGATGAGAGATGCAAGGGACAAGTAGTTCTCATGCCAAAAAGATGCGTGTGCTGTACCTCCTTCCTTGTTATGTTTGAAATATAGTTGCTATTTTCTGGTAAAAAAAAAAATATGGACTACATTTTAATTAAGCTTTTCCTGCTGCTGAAGTTGGTTTGATAGCAATTCCTATGAATCCAGGCCCCTACTGACATATGAATTACTTCGTTTTCATTTGCTGAAATGCACCAATTAAAAACTCACAGTGGAAGAGCTTCGGAGATACAGCTTGGATGTCTCAGTTAAAAACTCTGTAGCTTTGGCAGTCTCAGCAATTTATTTTGCCACAGATCATGTTTAGTCACAAATTACAGTGTTGGAAGTAGATAACAGAGCTATAAGCTTCCAGTAAGAGTTTTAGAAAAAAACAGAATTTTCTCTCTGATGTGGGATTTTCCTATCTGCAGTTTGTCTAACTTTCCTTTCTTGAATATATGGTAAGCCATGCTACACTATAAGGAATAGCAAAGATCATATGTTTAGAAGCACACAGATGTCAATCTCTCATCGATATCATCAAAGATTTATAGGCTAAATGTAGATAAAACCTTACTGACACCAGAGGCTCATTATCTCTTTAATGTTACGTCAAATATCATGAAACTCAAGGTTCAGATATACCAACATTCTCAGGATAATTTTTCAACATTCTGACGTGCATAGATTTTCTGATTCTCAAAATTCCTGATATTTCTCCTGGAGACACAAGCAGAACCACTGAGAAGCACCAGCATATTTCCTACAGAAGCCCAAACTCCTGTCACAAACTCTTGCTTCTGCATTTGTGAGGCCTGGCCCAGCAGAGCTATACGTATGGCAGGGCTCTAACAGCATCTGGGTTACACCAGTCATGCAGGATATGTGAGACCCAGACGTCCAAACTCTTCCAGGGTAGACATGAATACTCTCTCATGAGCACATCCTAAAACCAAAACTTTCAGATATTTCTGGTGGGTCTGTCTGAATGAGTCTTGATGAAGATACTGCATGACTGTGAGACAACTGAATATTCAGCAGAGAGGACCTCAGAGCACTTTCATCCCCTTCCTGCATCTGATCTAAGAGATGTTGTCATTCTTTTCTTTTTTTTCAGACTGACTGAATGGGTATTTAATGAGCCCATACAAAGCTGAACAGCTTCAGTGGACAGAGAAAGCAAGACTTGCTCAAAAAGAGCTTACAGTCTGGTGGCTTTCAGTACCCTCCCGGGAGATATCGGTTTAAGTTCCTTCAGTGAGATAAGAGACGTCAACCTTGGTCTTTCATACCCCAAGGAAGCAATCTTAAATATTAATGCTTTTATTAACTGACGTGGCACCATTTCCTCTTGTGTGTGAGAATATCCAGCCTCATTAAAGCACTTAACCTTGGGCAAGTATTAGGCAGTGTAACACGAGGGAAAGGAAGCACCATATTCCAACAGCTGTCAGGACAGTAACTCTCTGTCCTATTCCCCACCAGCTACCTCTGGCACGCCAGGTTTGATAAATCTCATTTTAGGTGGCATTCCTGGCTTTACAGGACCTTGGTGTCTGACTTGGGGATGCAGCTTCCACTAGAGGACAAAGAGGTCACAAAAGAAATGTTACAATTCTGAATCCAAATATCCTTGGTGGACTTCGCTATGGCTGTTGTGGAAGGACACCATCCATCAAGTGACTCAGGTCATACACTTCCCTCCATTAAGGGCATGATTGATTTCCACAGAACTTCATGGAAGAACTTCTATGGGCTTCACTAGGAAGTGGTTTATTTCTCCAGTGCCCCGAATTCCACCATGGTGTTTAAGCACTCTAGATCACTAGGTCTACAATGTAAAGTGCTTACATGCCAAATGGAGCATAGTTTATCTCAGTTCTCATAAAACTCTACTGCAAAAAAGAAATGGAAGCTATTAAATAATTCAAGGGTGTCATGGCCATCAGCTGGCTGAATACCTGTGAAACAGAATGTGCTTACAGAATATGACACTAAACCTTGTCTTACTCAGAAGCTCTGCTAAGAAAAAATATAAACACATAGCAAAACTTTTTTCTTCTCATCCTGGATATCTTTTAATAACAATAACAATGTGACCACAGCATTTCTTATCCAAGCAAGGATGAATTGTGATTTCAAATCAACATCACCTTTTTAATCTGTGGATGTAAAATATATGTAAGGTTGCAATTGGAGCAACAAGATGATACACCACTGAGACAACAAAACTGTTACATCTAATTCCCAAAATTAGCTTCATGTTTAAAGCAACCACAGCTAGCACTACAAAGGTCCCTGGATCATAGCAGCTACATAGATTAATAGAAGTCACTTGCTCCATAGATGTCCCACAGTCTCTAAGCCAAGAGGTGCAGTCCCCTCTCTATACATCAATGGACTACATAAGCAAGCAGCTTTGGCTTCCCAAAGAGCCATCCAGCATGGCAGGTATTTTTGCCTTAAAAGGAGCTATGAAATTTTCAGGCATATCAAACACTGTACAAGCCATATTAAGGCCCACCAGAATGGTATTTTTATGTCAGGAACCTGTAGATATGAGTTGCTGCCTTCAACAATAGATTGAGAGCACATGGATGTGAAATGCAGCTGTGAAAGTGTTGGAGAGCTGTGTAGAGCTGAGCAAGAGATCTCATGTAGATTCAGCCTTGCTTCCTTGCAGTCTTTGTGGGGACTCAGATAAGGGAGTTGCTGGCATGGACCCACTCCAGAAGCAAAGCTGTGTTTTGTCTGGGGCAGAGCTTTCTCTCCAAAACAGAATTTACAAAGAACAAATACTTACACAATCTGAACAAGCAAGTGACTGGAACCTGGGAGTGACCCCAGGGAGGTATCGTATTTAACAGTGTGGGCTTCCCTGTTGACTTCAGTACATGTTCATGCACAGCTGTATTTGTGGTGTCCATGTGCTCCCTCTGCGACATGTGCACAAAGCTCAGTACCTCAAAATTGGGTAACAAATGCCAGCATACTGAGAAAGGACTTGCCTAACTGGGAACCCTCCAATAGCAAGGTCAGAGGTGTGCCTTCAACTCTGCCCTGCTGCAGTTTGGGCTCCCAGCTCAGGAACTGTGTAACCATTCCTGCCTCCTCTTGATATCCAAAGGCTGCATTATCTTTAGCAGATAAGCACCAAAGTGCTTTTTTTTTTTTTTCAAACACTACACAAGAAGTCGATTCTCTCTCTAAAAGCACAATCACTAAGGTAGCATGCACTGTCACCAGCCACCCTGCCACCCATATGCCTGCAGAGTTTAGCTGCTTTGAGGCTTAGGGGTTAAGCATGAAGAAGTTTTAAGCATCATAATTTTAGGCACTAGTCCAAGTGATACATAGGCATTGTAAATTCTTTGTGGATTTTCCACCCAATTCCTTACCTACGTGTGCAGTAAGCCATTACAGATGTGGGTTACGATACAAAAATACTCACCAATGGTTTCTTACCCTAGACAGCAGCTGACTGAAGAGACAATATGGATTCCATGGAGCAGTCATGGAAAGGAAACTCAAAGAGATCAAAGAGATTAAAGCAGCTGACAAGGTGCAGAAAATTAAGCACTAAGGTGAATTGAAGCAGACAAGAAAAAGAGAAAACATGATAGAGAGCTGCAAATCTTAGTGGGTGTGCATGCACACGAGTGACTGCCTGGGCCGTACCGAGTTTCCACTCATGCACAGACACATTGTTCAATACAGTGCAGCAGACTCAAAAAGAAACTTGGCCTTGAACACAGAGCTGCCAAACATTTTAGCGAAGAAGTGTAACTGCTCCAGAGATAGTAAGGTACAGTGCTGAGACAAAGCTTCCACAGAAATGGGAGAAGATGAAAAAATCACTTCTATGTTCAGTCTAGCTTCTCCTTTTAGGATACTCTCACTTTCACACATGCCCATCTTCAATTACTGAAGCAATTTCACAATGCACTGGCTATGAAGCAGGGCCCTCTTTTGTCCAAAAGCAGTTATAGAGGAGAAGAACTGCAGAGGGAAACAGGCAGTGCCCAGAAATCACATTACATTCAATACATTTTAGACATTTGCTCAGCTAGCCTTGGTCCAACCCTACCACTAGAGTACATCTAGTTTGGTTGGATGTGAGGGAAACATGTGCACCGTTTGAAAACACACTGGGATGCAAACCAAAGTTCATGTGTGTCAGGGGTGGGTGTTTGGCTACCGTGGACATAGCCACCAGCTGAACCCAAAACAAAAAGGTCCTGATCTGCCTGTCACTGCTGCAATTGCTTGCGATGCCCCACCATCCCAAGCAGAGAAGAGTGCTCATCTCCCCAGCCCCAGATACAGCAATTCTCCCCACCCCAAAGGGCAGGTCTGTATCCGAAACCACAGAAATGTAGAATCTGATAGAAACCGTATTCTTTGAGCCTGTGGGCAGTGCCCAGGGCCCTGGTAACACTACATTTGTTCCTTCATTTGCTGCTATTTAGTGGCTTCTCAGAACAGCAGCATTGCAGTTGGGCTTATAAATTACAAGACAACAGACAAAGGAATAAATGAGACAAAATTAAAGACATTACTCCTACCTCCCATAAATTATCTCAGTAGTCTATTTTAACAGCGTGAATTTACCAGTGTATGTTAAAATAGTATGAAAAATAAACCCACCTAGCACTCTAACTAGGCATTAATGAAAAAGCAGAATACTGTTTTGTGTTCTCCAAAACACAGAAAGAAAAATATTCCCACCAGATCTCATAATGCCTTTCCAGGGGAGAAAGAATCATAATCTTCTATATTGAAAAAGCGACTGAGCTCTTGGAGTCAGAAAGAAAATAAATTAATAAACCTAATTACACACTCCGCGCATGGAGAAACCGAAGGCGCTAAGTCAGCCCAGGAGAACCGGGCGCTTTGACTGTGTGCACTTTACAACTTCCCTGTCACTATGCGCGGCCCCAGGAAGGCACCTCCTGGCACCGCCGCGGGGGCTGCGCGGGGCGGGCGCTTCCCCCGGGGCAGCTCCGC
>VZRQ01000373.1:443907-503092 GCA_013397975.1 Machaerirhynchus nigripectus
CGCGGCTCACCTGGGCGGCGGGCGGGTACGCTCTCGGCCGTCCCCAGCTCGGACCTCCCGACCTCCCCAGGCGCTCGCAGCCCCCTTCTAACAGGTGGCTCGGTGCCTGCCCGCTCTCCGGCGGCTCCTGCGCCTCTCTCCTCCTCGCCGCCGCCTAACAGGTGGTGGTGCCGCCGCGCCTTCCTCTGTGCAGGTAGGCAAGTGTCGTGTCCCCCCTTCCCCCCGTCCCCGAGGGGCTCCCGCAGCCCCGGGGCGCTGGTAGGGACTCGCTGAGCGGGGAGAGCCGGGGCGCGTGTGGAGGGGGAGCCGCGCTCGTGACCCCGCTGCTTCTCTGGGAGCCGCTCACCCGCGCCCGCCCTCATGGCCCCGCCGTGTGTCTGTCGTTGCAGCGGGCATGGGGAACCAGGTGGAGAAGCTGACCCATCTCAACTACAAGGAAGTTCCCACGGCCGACCCGACAGGTATGGACAGAGATGAAGGCCCCAGGATCGGGGTTTCCTACATCTTTTCGAATGACGATGATGAGCTGGAGCAGCAGCAGGATTCGGTGCATGACCTGGGGGGTGAGAACCCTGCCCTGCAGCCCTACGATCCCCAGCTGCACGAGGTGGAGTGCTCAGTCTATTACCGGGATGAGTGTATTTACCAGAAGAGCTTTTCAGAGGAGGACACGCAGCTAGAGGAGGGTGATGAAGGAGGTGGGGGGCATCTGAGCACCTACACCCCGGAGAATCTGCTGAATAGGTGTAAACCGGGTGACCTGGTGGAGTTTGTGTGCCAAGCCCAGTATCCGCACTGGGTCGTCTATGTCGGGGATTTTCAAGTTGTGCACCTTCATCGGCTGGAGGTGGTGAACAGCTTCCTCACCGATGCCAGCCAGGGCAGACGGGGCCGCATTGCCAACCAGCTGTACCGCTACAAACCCCTCAGCCCGGCCGTGGTGGTGCGCAATGCTCTGGAGCAGGTGGGTTGCAAGGATCGGGACTTGAGCTGGAGAAACTCTGAGTGTTTTGCTGCCTGGTGCCGATACGGCAAGCGAGAGTTTAAAATCGGCGGGGAGCTGCGCATAGGCAAGCAGCCCTACCGATTGCAGATCCGGCTGGGTGACAAGCGCAGCCACACGCTGGAGTTTCAGAGCCTGGAGGATCTGATTATGGAGAAGAGGAGAAATGACCAGATTGGTAGGGCTGCTGTGATCCAGGAGCTCTCCAGCCACCTGCAGGCTGCAGAGGAGGAGGAAGAGGAGGAGGAAGACCATCATCATCCAGGTGCTCAGACCGCTGTGGAGTAGCAGCCTCAGCACCACCATACTGCTTAGCCTGGGTGATGGGGATTAAAACTGAAGGCTGCGAAATTGAGCTGTTATAAGCCCTTTGGGCTGCTTCGGTGCAGCTTCATTCCAATCACATGTGAAAGGAAGGGGGAAAGCTGATTAAGTGTCTGTGCTCTAGTGCTTAACTCCTTCAGTGCTTGATGATAAAACCCCTGACTTATTTGTAGAAGATAAAACTCAGGGCAATTCTACTCCTCTCCTCTCTCACTTCTTTCCCTTCCTCTCTGCCATGATCGCACGTAGCCTTTTCCTCAACCATCTGCCAATAGGCCTGACCCTACAAGATGCTAAATGCCTTTGACATCTACTTATCAGCAGAAGTTAATAGTATTTAATACCATTAAGAAGTAGCCAACAACTTCCAGGACATGACCATGTAGCTCTGAGCAAGAGGATACTGTTTTCCCTTCTCTGCTGCTGTTTCTTTTCAGCTGTGGCTTCTGCTGGTATTGCAAGGAGCTGCTTCTCACCTGGTTCAAGGCTTTGTGGGTTAGTAACCAGTCCCCCAGAAGGTATAAGGCAGAAATCTCCACCGATTTTAATGAAATAGGTTTGATGTGCCTGGTGCCTTTTTAATTGATAGGAAGTTGCAGGTGGGCTGGGGGACCTTCTCCTTTGCCATCAACATGTGGCTTTGGGGACAGAAGATGTATTTATTGTCGACAGGTTCCAGGGAAGGAAGTTTGCTACCCCAGTTATACTCTGCACACTGGTGTGTGTGCTGGGGATCCTGCAGGCAGATGCTGAGCTGTGTCAGGGCTCATTACAAGCTGCCTTGGCTTCTCCTAAAGCAAATGGCAGAGCTCCTGGTTATGGGTGTAGTACACACAGAGGCAGTAGAAGCAGGTTGTTTATGTGTAAGAGTATGTCTTGAGTAAGCTGTCCCTCGAGAGGGTGACCTCTTGGCTGGGTGCTTGTGGCTGTAAGCATGGCACAGGTTCTGCACCACAGTGAACACAGCTGTGATGGAAGGGAGCACAGGCTGGAAGACATTACAGGCAGGGGGTGTTCCAAAGCAGTTTTCTCTTCATTAGGGATTTCATGTTTCCTTTTTTTAGCTAATTTCTGTAGTATGCAGCTGAGCTATAGCATTAGAGGAGAGGACATGCATCCAAAATTGTGCAAGTCCCTCAGGAGGGGGAGTGCAGTGCTTCCTGCCCTGAATATTCCCTGAACTTTTTTTCAACTGTTGAACTGGTCTCCCACACGGGCAGCACTGTCAGATCTTTGTCCTGGGATCTGGGGTGTGTGAACAATCGTTGATCTGGAGGCAGTTTCTAATGCAAAATTCCTTCCCCTTAAAGCACAATATGATGATGTGAACTTGAAGATAAGCTTGAGTTCATTTAAATAATGGAAACTAACAGTGTGATGTAAACTTGAAGCATAGTTAATGTGGTCTTCCCGGCAGTTGTTTACAGTTATACCACAAATAGCAAAGTACTCCATGTCCTTTCCACCCCTGTGACGAGAGCAAAGTTTGTCATTTAAGAATAGGTAGATACAAGCTTTTGGCTAGTTAAGATTATATGAAGCAACTCTGCCAGTGTGAGATTGTGGTGTCATGTTTTCTGCCTAAAATATACAAGCTAGGATTTGGCCTGTGAAACACCCAAATCCAAGGGAGGGTTTAACACAAAGCTCCCGTAGAATGCTATAGCTCAGGTGCCTGCACTAAGTGTTGTTTTTTCACCAATATGCAATTGAGTTATACTCAGGTTACTGTGGTTGTTGAGCAGATGTCTAACCGTGTTTTGATAGCATATCTACCCATATCTGACTGTGGTAGGGTTAATATGCAGATGCCTGCACACGGGTTTTATACAACTACTAGTAACTACTAAAACCTGAAATGATCACTGAGACAGTCTGAAAAACAGTGAAGGAGAGCCTCTCTGTTGTACTACTGACTGATAGAGACAACAGATTATCTAGACTGTGAGCAACTGTCTAGCTGTGGTTTCTTTCATACTGAAACCTTGTACATAAAAAAGTTTATTTCACTATGTAATATAGCTATGTAAAATAATATTTTCCTAGAGATATTTTTGAAAGTTTAAAAAAACCCTTCATAACCTTGCATTTGAAAGTAAGTTGTTATGCACGTTATTTTCCAGTCCTCTGAATGGGTTTATTTTTCATTCATGATCTAAAGTATATTCTAGGTCATAAAGTATGGAAACTGCTATAAATGTCAAATATTATGTATCTACAGGGTACTAAACAGTAAACTAGTTGTGAAAATATTTTTCCCTTGTGTCTGAAACATCAGAACTATGACACTTAGCCATTTCTCTCCTTCTGAGATAGCCTGAATAGTCTGGCTTTGTTTTCTATTCCTTTTTTTCCACCTTTTTTTTTTTTTTTTTTAATGAAAAAAGGACCAAATCTGCTTGGGAATGGAGAGCAAAGCTTCTTTGATCAACTGAAATCTTGTCTTGTGCTGGTCTTGGTGCTTCTCTGTACTGGTCATGCCTTTTGGGATAAATTCCCCTACAGGCACAGGGCCTTAGCAAAGAATTCCAGAGCTTGCAGTGTTTTGCTAGGACAGAGAGTGAAGGGGGAGCTGGCCTCACCGCAGAGTCTGGCATGCATTCTGCTGTGTTACAAATCTTCTTTGCTCCTCTGGCACCTGGGATGCAGGTGTTTGATATTTGGAATTTTAAAATTCCCGTGCAAGCTATGTTTGGGAATTTACTGTCCCCTGACATTCCATTATGTGTAAAAAGTAGAAGAGGGAGGGAAGCTTGGCATTGTTTTTATTTTGTCTGAAAGAGGGCTACCTCCATACAGGGATTTCTTATCCCAGCAGATAAAGATGGAACTGTTGAATCTTTAACAGGCAGGTCCTTTTCCCCTACCTGTTGATTAGGCAGTGTTATTTAATAGGTGCTACTAAACACCACTGCACACATTTCTAAGCAGTCTGGTTTTAAAGCCATGGACCGGTAATGACCTGGATGTGAGAACAGAAATTGCTGTAGAAGCACAGAACAACTGCTTGGTTTCTTGTCTTTGCTGTACTTTGCTCAGTTACTGTCTGCAGAGTAAGCTGGGATTTCTGGAGCTTGATTTAAAAAAAAAAAGATCTTCCAGGAAAACTGACTCTTTTGTGTATGTGTCTACTTCAGGACTTTTGCATAGATCACAAAAGAGAGGGGAAAGGAATAGATAAAAGTGCTCTCCTCTGCAGCTGCTTTAACATAAAGAAATGCAGGTGTGATCCCTCTGCAGAGCTTGTGCTTCAGCAGAGGCCTGTACTGAGTTTAAAGTTTTGAGTAGACCTTACCTACTTGAGGCCACTTGAGAATCAGTAAGCCTATTCCTGTGCTTGAAATTAAGTGTATATTTACATTTCTTTGTGAATGAGGGTCTGGAATTTCAATTTGAGGTCTCTGGTGGGAGCATGGAGGATCTGAGGTTGCATAACCAACAGGGGAGAACAAGTAGTGCAGTGAAAGCTGTTTCTCAAAGGGCCTCTTGTCCAAACAGAGCTTCTGGAACCCAGCCCAAACTTTCGCCTCAGTTTCCCCCTGGAAGTCCAGGAGCTGCACTGATTTGGTGAGAGGTGTGTTACACAGCAGTTGTAAGCTAAACTGGTGATCTGCTGCAGATGTCTCCGCTATCTTTGTCTTGTCATGCTTGAACTTTCCCTTGCGTTTTTAACATTTAAAGTTAATATAATTTCTTTTAAAAGCCCTTTGATTGTGCAAACACTTAATCATCCATATGAATTTACTCATTTGGGCATACCTACTGCTGTGAATATCAATATGCACATGTGAAGGCTGGCAAGGCTGAGCCCCAGATGTGTAAATGTTGCTCCAGCTAGGAAATATAGATGAGCACTCTTATTTCCCTGGAGTATTGGTGTGTTTGATGCAAATAATGCCTTGGAAAAGGTGTTGTAGTAAAACCTACAATTATCCGTCAATTGAGGAATTTTAAAAACACAATTTAGACATTCACCTTCCATGGCAGTGAACAGAGACATAAACTGAAGACTATTTTGTTATCCCTGATGCTGTGTGAATGCAAGGTATTGATTACAGCAACTCTAGAGCTCCTCTGGCCAACATGGTAGGCAGTTGTAGAGTAGGCAGGGAAAATTCCCAAAAGCTACTTCAAAAACTGTATTTTCTTACTTGGAAAAATATATTCTTCAGACTGAAGGGCCCTAGACTATGGAAGTAAACTTTGAATTGTTTTGTATAAATGAAACCTTAAACAAACTCCTTCTGTTCATTAGATTTCATTATTCCACTCAGTACTCTAATAGGTGATATTGTGTGATTAATCTGTTTCAGATTTTGAATGTGTAATGGTGGTTTTCTTTTTCTCTTCTCCTTTGGTTAAGTAGTTTTACCAAAGGTCTGTCCTTGGGTATGTGAAGTGTGTTGTCGAGTGGTTTCCCACCTGTGCTTTTCTAACAATTAACAGCACCAACCATAAAGCTAACAGCCATGTAGTAACAAATATTTTTGAAAGCAAAATTTTAATTTTGTATAAGAGATCAGAGACTAGTAACTAAGTAGAGGTAGGAAATACATTGTTTCCAACAGCAGTTTCTATTTGTAAGAAATCTACTGTTAATTGGGTATGCTTGACTACTCTTAAAAATCAGTGTGCAGTGATAAGTCCGGGAGTATTGTATCATGGGCTTAGACTTTCAGATTAGGCTTTTTCTTTAACTGTGAATAGGAAGAAATCAGGCTGATTTTGAACACCAGTGGTTTAGATGGTTCAAATTCCTTTGCATTAATACTGGATTAGAAGCTTTCTTTAAATGCACACTTGAAATTCCTGACATTGTAACACTTCATGAAATCATCCACAATAAGAAGTGTAATCATAAATATGATTTTTTTCCACCATGAGCATTTTCTGTAAGCTATCTTTTGTCAGTAAATGTTGAATTGTTAGTGCAAATATCTTCTTTTCCTGAGAAAGAAGTATACATCATTGATTGTACCATTTCCTTCAAAATGAAGGGCATTGCATAGTAACTCAAAAGAAATAAAAGATTTATAGTATCTTTTACAACCTTTCTTTCTTTTCTTTGTTTTTTGAATGGCATGTTTTTTTCCAGCTTTTTGAAAAAGTCATAATTTCTTACAATGGGTGCATCAGACACAAAGCAATCAATATTTTCACTGCCTTCACACATCAGATCAAAATCTAACTCTTTGGTTGTGTTCGTGCTACCAAGAGAGAGGAAGAATAATCTCTGTACAAGGCCAGACCATCAGATGCTTAATGGGTGATAGCTGTATTAAATCCAGTGAGGATCTGGCCCATAATTTAATTTTTAGGTGGAAAATTAATTCAGCAGCAGATCATATAGTATTAGCTGGCACCAGGACTTATCTTGTCTGCCAGCAACTGCTAAAGGAACAGATGTAGTGTCTGCTAGAGGGAGAAACAAGAGAACAGAACTCACAGAGTTTTGGGGAAATCTATACAACTGTTCAGTTTGTGTGGTGGTTTGTATCGTGGCAGGTCCATGGCTGGTGTGGGATCTGTGTTCTACCCACACCAGGCTTAGGGACATTTCTTAATCAAGGTGACAAGGGTCGTGTGTTGTGTTAACGGTTCTTAATTCATTAAAGCCTTCCACCGGGTGAATACTCACAGTGGCAAAAACAGTGATACAACCAACAAACTGTACTTGTCCTCAAGCTCCTGACCACAAGGAGCTATTTGAATCTCACACAAAAGGACTGAGTCAGCTCTGGCAAGAACTTTGAGTGAAACCATCCTGAGGAAATCTAGTTGTAACAAAACGAGATTTCTGCTGAAAGTATCAGTGGAGATTTAGCTCTTCTGTGGGTGGCAGCTGTCCGTGACAGCTGTCTTATAGGTGTGAGAAAGTGAGACAAATTCTTCTATCAGAGACAGCAGCTTTCAAGGCTCAGGGCTGCAGGTGTGAATCTACCATAACATCGAATTTGTAGCTCTGGTATGGACTTAGGTGACTTTGAACAAGATGTGTGAGGCACCCAGCTGTGCTGTTTGTGACTTCAAGAGTGCCTGAATTTTCAGGTGTCTGATGCTAGATTTGAAAACATGAAGAACCAGAAATGTGATTTGGGTGACTGGATCAATATGTGAAAATCCCTGCTCAGTTATCACCTAGCACTGGAGGCCACTGAACTCTGAAGCTTCACAGTTCGACCTGGTTTTTTTGTGCATGTGTGTTTATTTAGCCACCAGAGTGTTTTCATAATCTTGAGGTTCTGGGCCTTTTTTTTCACCCTGAAGTTTCTCCAGGTACATAAAGTAAAGTGAGTTCTCTCACAGCCTGTGCCCATAGGGAGGGAGATCCAAGCAGGATCTCCCTCCCAGTGGCTGCTTCCAGAATGTATGTGACATCAGATACCAAAAAGAAGCATCTTGAAAAGGACATTTGCATTGCCCTTTTATGTCAGAACACACCTGATCTAGAAATAGGGTAATGTAAAATGCATGTACAGGGACACGGATGGTGACAAGGTCTTTGCACTCCTGCCTGGTTGCTCTCTACAGAGAGGTTTTCTCTTCAGTTCCCTCTTCAATGCACTGTGGGTCACTTCAGTACAACACCCATGAAGGTCCTCACCCCACAAAAATCTGGAAGTGAGGGGAAGATTGAATCCCTATCATCCCCAGGCAGAAGAGGAAGTCAGTCTTCAGTCTTCATCCGTCCTGCAATTCTGCTCAGATCTCTGGGATACTGTATAAAGTCCTACTGCCCACCACTAACACCTCCATGGTGATTGTAAAGGAAGATGCCCAAGTGTCAATTTGAGAGTGGTTGCCTTTGCTTTTTCCGAAGAGCTCTGTACTGTGGCAGGAGGCAGTGCCTTGTGGCCAAAGGCACGGTGCCCAAGGACTAGAGGGGCAAGGAAGGGAACAGCAAACTTGCAGCATTTTAGCAAATCCATAGGAGTGGAAGGGACCTCTGGAGGTCCCTTAATCTACCCCTTTGCTCAAGGTACATGCAACTGCAGCAGGTTCCTCAGGGCTGAATCCATTCCTATTTTTCATAACTCCAAGTATGGAGACTTAGGACTTCTTCAAGCAGCCTTTCACCACTTACATGGTGAAGGTTTTTGTTGTTTGAGTTTTGTCAAGAACCCCTTGATTATCCATGACACCTCTGCTTGATTTCTTGCACACAGGAATGGACCATTCTCTGGTTTCCAATCTGATAAACACAGACTGCCTGTCCTTCCTTCAGCTGCAGGGTCAGGCTACCCTTGTAACCTGGAGAGCATCCAGTCAACCTCCTTTTCATCATCTGTGTAGCCCCACAGCATGCTGAGCTCCTGCTGTAGATCCTTCCCTTGGTCACAGAGGTGCTTCATCAGCACAGACCTGCAGAAAAGGAGCCCCAGGAGCACCCCGCAGCCTGAGACTGCACAGCTGATTCCTCCCTGTGGCGAGGGCCCCGACCCTCCAGTTACTCTCTTACGGAGCAAGAGAAGATGGAAAAACTTCTGGGTCGAGATAAAGACAGGGACATCAGTGACCCATGATTGTCACAGGCAAACCAGACACCTAACTGGGAAAATTACTTGTATTGTCAAAATAGATTTGAATGGTGAGAAAGAAAGAAAAAAATTAAACGTTTCCTCCCTTTCCCCTGTGAGGCCAAGAGGCATAGGGGTGGAGATGGGCTGTGGTTGGTCCCTCCCAGCCCTTCCTGGCCGCTCCTCCCTCCTTCCCCTTCTCCCTGTCCCGGCACAGGCCCTTCCCTGGGCTACAGGAGTGTCTCTGCTCCAGTGGGGTCTCTCTGGGGCTGCCTGAGCGGGATCTCTGCTCTGGGCCTGCAGCCTCTCCTGCCCTCCTCCTCCTCCAGCCCACCTTGGGGGTCCCTCCTCTGCTGCTCCCTCCTTGGATGCCAGTGGCACATCAGCACCATTGCTGAGCATCTCTGTAGCTCTCAGTGGAGTTTCTGGCTCCTTCTGGGCAAATGACAGCCCCTGTCAGCCACAACACGCTGCTGGCTGTGTGCCAGGGCCAGCCACCATGTAGGTCTCTCCCAAACACTGGATCCAAAGTCCAGTGGAAATGAAAAACATGAAGCACCCTTTGGTCAGGAAGATCTGGCAGAGCTTGTGGGAAGGGTTTGGAGCTTACTAGCAACCTATGTCAAATGATCAGTGAGGCTCATTTGTCTCACCCTGGGTCACTGAGAACTGTGGTCAGTCAGTCCCTATGTCAAAACCAGAATTTGTTGCTTGCATTAAGTTAGTCAGCAGAAATTAACTGGGAATATTAACGATGGAGGACCATATTAAAGCCTATGCTCTCTAATTTTTCCTTTCTCCTTAGCTTCTTCCATCTGTCCTATTCAGAAGAATTATTCTGGGACAAGCCCTGTTCTTTGTACTGTAGTTAGTGCGATGAGGTCTCAAGGTGTTTACAAAGTATTAATTAACTCAATCACCGGAGGGCAGAGGAAATGAAACGAGTATATTCTGGACCATGAAACAGATGACTCACATCCATGGAAAAGGTTTAATTGAGCAAAACAGCTACACAAGTGTACCTGGCTCACCACAGAAATTGTACAGAGGAAGATGAGCCTCAAGAGAAAAGGATCGAGGGACCCTGACAGCGCACAGAGAAATGTGTGCAGTGCTTATGTAAATCGTGTCTGTGGAAAACAGGTGTCTGTACACAACTCATCCAGCTCCCACAGAAGGCAGCTGGCAGCACTCCTCTTTACAAAGCTTTCATTAGAGCTGCTACTCATGCCCAGTGGGGAAAAGGTGCTCTGCTGGGAACCTCAGCACTGCACACACAGCAAGGAACATATCCCTGATGCCCAAAGGTGTTACTCCTTTCATGCTGTTGTTTTGTCTTTGTGTTTTCTATGCTTTTGTTCCTCGGCTTGTCAAGAAAGCAATGCACCCTTGAAAGGGATGTGCAGAAGAGGGAAGTGTTCAGTAGTGGGGCAGACTGGTGTGCACACTTAGCCGTGGTGTTCTCTGCTGCAACCTGTCCCCTGGAGCTGCGCTCTGCAGCTCCCACTGCAAACTGAAGAAATGAGATACCCACACCCATACGTATAGGTAGATGGGAAGCTCACTCAGCCGTGTTTTCCTGCAAAGTGGTTTCAAACCTCTGCTCTGTCTAATCCAGAACATGGTCTTGCACTTGAGCAAATGCTCTAAGCAGTGCTTAGGGCCAGACCCATTTGCATTCTCTGGATCATATCAAAGCAGAAGAGCACTGCCAGCAGGAAACAAGAAACCTTGTGGAAGTCTTGCAGCTACAGTGTTCTCTGGAGAAGTGCGACACCAAGGTTTCAGTTCTTTCAGCAGTTCAGGACAGCAGCGACAGGTCTCATCTTTTCCATGTGATAAACACAGCAGCACAGCACTAAGCAAGCAAAAGAGTCAAAATCTCATGGTGGACTGTTTCATTTCAGGTTCAAAGTGTCTCTGTAGTATCTGCTTGAGGTATGTTTCCAGGAGGCAGGAGTGCCCACAGCTCATGGGCATGCACACATGCATACAAGATGATGTTTGGAGGTATTGGGCCAGATCTTCTAAGCCCAGAAAGTCAAGGATTCCACCTGAAATGTCAGTGGACAAAACTTTGTTGTTTTTACTATTATTATACCAAACTACAGATATGATTGAAAGACACATTTGACTATCAAAAAGGTAGTTTCTGATTATTCCCATGGATAAAATAATTTATTCTTTCCATCCACAGCTCTGCATTTGTCCACCTTAAATAAGCCCTAACGCAGGTTTTAGGGCTGTTTACAGCCCTTGCATGTCCAGATGCATCTCAGATCCCCAAGTCTAATGAGTTCCCATCACATGGATTAATTATACAGCAAAGCTCAGGAAAGAAAGCTGTTAAATCTTAAATTAAGTTATTAAAATATTACTTCAGAAATTCAATAGCAGCTTGTAGCCCGTGGGAAGTGAGTCTTCAGGGAAAAACACCATTTGCAGGTGAGGTGGCACTTGGAGCACCTTATCATATTCATGGGGAGGAGGTGCTGACCCCTGCAGAGAAGCTGCAATTATAATGAGTCTCTTGTCCAGTTATCCCAATACATTTGTGATGGAAGCCGAGGTACTAAATAAGATGCTAGCAGGATATAAATAATGAGGTGGTACATGGCTGTGTGTTGGAATTGAGCCACTAAAGCAAGATAATGGCAAGGGCACAAGCTTAACTTACATTATGTTATTCCTGTGGGAAAGGGGGTGGGAGGATAATGCCACATGGAAAGCTGATTCCTCAACTTGTTGTGAGTAACATAACTCCATAGCCCCGCTTGTCTTTGTTCAGAGCTGGAACAAGCAGAGTTGCATTATTGCAGAGGTCTAGCCCTAGGTGTGAGACAGGATTCCAGCTGAATGTGCTCTCAAAGTTTAAACATACAAAGGCCATTTCTGGCTTCACATAACTAAACCCATGCTGAGAAAGGGAAGAAGCTGCTGAATGCCTGGGCCTAGATTCATCAAAGAATGAATTAATCAATGTCCCCTGAAAAGGATTTGAACTTATGCACGACTGCTGTGGTAGTCTGAGACTGTCAGAGTATACATTATTTTATGGTGGTTTCTTGTTACTATGCAAGGCATAACTCATATTTCTAATTAAACATTTTAATGTAAGACAGCGTGTATGTGTCTCATGGTACAGCCTAGTAAAGACTCAAGTTGAGGTTTTTAAAAAGAGCAGTGATTTTGTTAACCACCAGCACCAATGCTTTTCAACACGATTGTGCTCTGCCCTTACCCTCTGCTGCAAAACCTGTGGCAAGAATTCCTAACAGGAACATCAGTCAGTTGTACAGCAGTGTGTGTTGTGATGGGTTTGCTCAAATATCTTTCACTGAGATAAAGGAGTTTCAAAGAAAAATGACACTATTGTGAATTTTCCCTATTTTGTAACTGTATACAGCCAGATTTACAGATTGCTGAAATGCTTTACTGCTTTGATTAAAGGACAAAGAATTAAGTAAACTTCTCTGCTGATTTTAATGGAGAAAAATAGTTACTAGTAATCACACTCCTTTTTAGAGTACATTACGGTGTTAACTGGCCTGGCCTCCCACAAGCTAAATCTATAGCCCAGTAAAATAAAAAAAATTACTTTCCACTGAGACAGGATCAAGGATGTATTGTGTGTAGCTGATCACTGGTGAACAGCAGCAGAGAAAGGAGTGATTTTTTTTGTAAATGAGATGGCAGCTAATGCCTTTTAACTACTCTGTGCAATATTGCGTGGCATTCCCCTTGTGACGAATTTGAGTACATGAGAGCACTGAGCTCCTGGCTAACTGAAAGGCTGAGGTTTTTTGAAGTCTATGGTGAGCCTGTCAGCTCCTCCGTGATCACGGTAAAAAGGGACATCCCTTCACAGCCTGTGTTAGAAACCAGATATTCCATGCAGTTACGTTTGCAGACCATAGCTGTGACTGGCATAATGACTGCAACATACTTATGTTCCAGTTGTCCCAAAATGTGCCATAATGAAGAGTGAAGAGCTGGAGCTGGGAGGCAGCCCTGGCCACCTCTTTTTAGGGATCTGCTTAGAAAGAAAAAGTATTCCTTTTGTTCCCATCCAAAGTACTCCCGGATACCAAATTATAATAAACCCTCTGTTCTCTGTTCAGTTATGGCTTTTCCTAGATTCATGGCTAATTGTTCTGACCAGCAGTTTTCCTCTGGGAATCATTACTAGGTCTCTCTTGCCCTCCTTTTTCAGTCACTTCCTCTCCACTGAGCTGATGGTTTCTGCAGCTTGAAAAGGTCTATCCACCCTCTTTGCTTTAGCTCAGCAGTTGTCACTTCTCTCAGGGCAGCAGCAGGGTTAACTCACCACTCAGTAGCTCTGACAGAGCTATTGGAACAGTAGCATTGTTGCGGGAATAAAGGTATTATATAAAGAATCATTCTTCAAATAATGCAGAGATTATTAGAATGTCTCACTCTATGTACCTTTAACAATTTCTACATGTAGACTGAGAACATTCCCTTGCTGTTCTCTAGGGCTTCTTCACCCCAAAGAGTCTTGAATCCGTAGCACACCGTCCCTCTTCTGAATCAAGCTGGTCTTGCTATAGTTTCTACTTCTCCTCCTGCCACCTTCTTGAACCACATCAAAATAGGATATTTCCTCTGTGACTGAAGTTTTTGAGGTATAGGAGACTGCAATTCCTTTAGGGAATGTACTTCCTTGCCTGACCCATTTAACTGGGAGCACAATTTATAGCAGAACCTATAGGAGATATATAAATTCATAAGATTGATGAACAGTCTGTCAGTGCTGAAAGATGCCCACAGCATCTGTCCCTTCACCATCTGATAGACCTTGAATAATAAATGACATTGCAGTTGCCACGGGTGGTGCCATGACAAATATTTTTAGCCTGATTTCTTAGAGGTGTGAGCCTAAGCGACTGATGAGCTGTGCTGCTGTGTATGTGTTCTACCTGGGATAGCAGCGCTCCTTTTGGGAGAGGGCTGGATGAGGAATCACCACCCAGCACAGGCACCAACATTGCTCACTGCTCAACTGAGCACTCTCAGCCTCACTGTCTTGCAGGTTCTTCTGCACAGACACCTTTCCTTGGGCATGGGGATCTGTGCCAGCATCCCACCCCTGCACCCTTCCTGTGTGAAATACCTGATGCTCTTTAGCTGCAGCTTCACATTCCTGGAACAGGCTGTGGTTAACATGACTGTAAAAACACTCTAAGAGTTCTTTTTTTTTCTTACAAGAAATTGTCACTGAGATTGCAAACACCTTCCGAAGATACTTGCCTAAATATGCCACAGGGAAACAACAGATGATAACATTGCAAAGCAGACGTTGTCTGTGTCAAGATCCTCAAAGAGCAAGATGTTCTTTCTTGGCCTTTTGGACTGCTTTGCTCCAGAGACTGTAAAGGGTTGAAAGAAATTCTCTGAAAGCTTTTGATGTCCTGATAAATAACCATTTCTTGTCTATCAGTAGCTGAGGTATATCAATGTATTAAGCTTATGAACACTACTTTTGGCCTGCTAGCATGTAACTTTACATTGCACTAAGAGCTAAGATTTTTCTAATACAAATCAAGAAGTTCCCTGAATTTGGTCATTTGTGTTGCAGGAGAGCATTTTGTGAGCCTGATGTTAGGCAGGCAAATGATGCACCTGGTCTGACAGGATTTCCTATCTATAAAAAAAGACAGACTTGATGACCCAAATGAGAAACCCTCAAAGGCAGCCTGTCTCTAGAGGCTTCAACGAGAAACACTTAGTTTGCTGGACCTCGACTTCCCACCTGAATAAAACCTATCACTCACATGTGGTGACTCCTTCCTTGGGAGAATTTTTACATGATTTTAATATAGTGTCATTTAATTAAATAAAATCTACTTAGAAGATCATATGCAAACTGCAAAAAGAAAAGACAACAGCAGAGGAAATGACAACAAGGTTCATAAATAAAGTTTCTTTCTCTCATAGAGGCTTTTCATGATGAAAAGCCTCACAGTGTCAGATCATGTTCAGTAATTAAATACCTGTTGTACTGTGGCAACCAGAAACAATACCTGGTCATGACAGTCACCCAAAAGAACATCCCCTTCTACAAGGCAAATTACCAACATGAGTGAAAAACAGAGCCCTTGAAGATAAAGAGATATGGTACATGAACAAGTTCTATGAGGTAAGATAGGTTTGATCTTGCCATGGGATAAATGTGAGCACCAGGACAGCGCACTGCAGAGGAGCCTGTGTCTATCCTTTTTACATTCCAGTTTACTTTGCTATCTTGTCCACCAAATTGTTTCACGTCACTGGAAAAAGAAATCACTTCATACCTCCATGTTTGTTTTCCCTCTCAATTCCTTATTCCATTTCAGCTCATTAGTCTAAGAACAGCTTGAGACAACAATGTGGCTGGATCTTTCTCTCTCTGCTATGTAATGAGACCAGACACCTCCACATTCTCTTCTGAATCAGAAATCTATGTGTACAAATGGCCTCTGTGTCTTTTAGGTCATTTCTGTTTTCTATTACCACCATGCTTTCCCAAAACTAAAATGGAACAATTCTAGCTTGTCTGCTAATTAAGTGTAAAGTAGTCTGAGCGTCTTTATTATACAAATTTTAGTGTGCTCATTGAATGAAATATATTTTGCTTCCCCTTGCTTCTGGTCTTATCAGATTTTGCCATATTTGTACTGTAATCTTTTCCACGCCTCTACAGATGAGAAGGAAAGGCCCAGACTATTGCTCATACAGAACATCAGTTTGTCAAGCATTTTGTGCATCCTCCGGGATTAGGGGAGCTATGAAATTGTATCATTATCGTTGCCTGCTGCATTACTGAGCCACCAGGCAGGGCCTGAGAGAATATGCATGCATGTTTGTGCAATGACATTTTTAAGCCACCCTTTGCCTTTTCATTTCTTTACTTCCTGCATACTAATCCAGCCCCAAAGTATTCCAGGCTAGTGCCCAGAACCAGAATTTCCTTCTCTGTTTTAAACAAGGATTTTTTCAGGTATTTGAGCTATTTCACCCAAGCCCATTATTTACAGATGGGAGAACTGTTGCTTTTTGCTTAGATGCATTTACAGCTTCTGAAGAGAGAGGCAGACTTGCGGACTGCTGTGAAATGATTTGGGTTTCAACCTTTGTCTCCACAGCATGCCTTTGAAAAACAGGCCACTTGTAGACACAGAATTCATCTCTGCAAACACTGAAACGTGCACATAAAGATAAATTACAACAGCAGAGCCATGACAGTATAGAGGCCTTACTTAAAAACGTGGATAGGCCTGGGAGTGCTTCGTTTATGACAAATTCAGGTTTTCCACTTTGTTACAGCAAAACAAGTTTTAGAGCTAAGTAAGCCCCAAGCTGACGGGAAACTCATAAGCCTGTTAGGGAGGGAAATGCACTTGAAAGAACACTCTGACACTCTGCGGAAGTTCCTGCTTCTTTGTAAGCCTACACCCAAAAAAATGCTTCTGAATCAAGAGCCTGAAAACGAACGATTAAGTGATAAAGCCTCATGGCAGTGTTTGCTGTTGCTCCAGCTCTGCTTCACCACGGGATTCTCTCCCTGTTGGTCCCTGGGGGCTGCGCAGAGAGCTGGCACTGAAGGAAAGCTGTCGACACTTGTGGCTCCTGTCAGGGTGTGACTTTGCTTTTGGACACAGCCCTAAACAAACTGTGGTGTCAAACTTTTCAGTGCTGCAAGGGAAGTCACCGTGACGCAGCTAGTCATGCTAGGCTGGGCTAGGCAGGATTAACTCTTCCCAAGGCAAGGCGTTTTCCTCTCCCTTGTTCAAGTCTGAGCAGAGGGTTCACTCACCCACTTCTCATTCTACCTTTCCTCTTCTGTTAGCCTGGTAACTGGAGAGGCAAAGACTTCCGTGTATTGACAATATGTGGCTGTGGAGGGTGTGAGAGGTTTCAAATCCCTCATGCACCTCTGCAGAAGCACGAAGGTTAAAGCAATGTGAAGGTTGCAAACCGAGCAAACTGAGGAAACAAGGTCCCAACAGCCTGCCAGCTCTGCTGATGTCCTATATATTTTCTGCAGGCTAATGTTGTGGCAGGCTGGAATGTTGTTTTGAAAGATAAAAAATAGGGCGATTGCTTACATTGTATCATGAAATGTAATTCTAGAGAGAATTTCATAAATTTGTACAAAACTTTTGGTTCATATTTTTAAATTATAACATTACATGTAGCTTCTGAAAAACAAGATGTGTAATGCAAATAAGTGGTGTATAATGTTAGAAAGGGAAATAGAGATCTTGAATGGAAAAAAAAGGAGTGGGGTATTTTCACACAAACATGTTTTGAATTTGTGGATGGTTTTGCCTGTTTTTTTCAAGAAGGGAAATTACAGTAATTTCCTGCCAATTTACTGCCACTCTTAAGACCATTATTATAGGATACTGCAGTTAGTGTTTTGTGACTTAATAAAGAAGCCCACCTACAAATGGGGAAAAATATATATTGTAGATTTTAAAGTGTTAATGTTAATAAAAATGTTTTGCAAATTCAAGGAAAGGACAGAGAAACTGAATTTCAAGAATTTAATTTGCCATTCATTGGTCTTTTTTCTCTTTTGGCTGCAAATGAGACGTCCTACTGTGGTGCGTGAAAAGAAACAGAGATAGAGAATATGAGTCATTATTCCTGGTATATAAAAGCAAAATGAGTGAAGTTTGTGATCTGGACTTTGATCTCAAGCAGCCATTTTTGCTCTAGATAAGTTTTCAAAAGTTTGTTATCATTTTAGTCTGTGTTATAACTAGTACAAACTGTTTACTTAGCAAGCAGAGCCTGTTTCAAGCAATGCTGAGAGGGATTTCCATTCAGGCACTAACGTACACTTCAGTATCTCTGATGGAGAAACAAAAATACAGCCTAGCCAAAGACAGGGAGTTGGTTCTAATAGAGGCCAAATGGGAGCTACTGCTACAAGGAAAGGGCGTGTGGAAGATACGATTATTTATTGATAGCAGTGCCCACTATTTCATCTCTCTGAGTCAAAGATCTTATATTGAAGTGAACTAAATCCAGTGCAGTCTTGAAATTAAGATTTTCTTCTTTCTACTTTCTCGCAGAAGGATCATCTGCAAATTGGAAAGTGGGATAAGGAGCAAGTAAGATGCAGATGTGTACACAGAACTAAAATTTTGGCTTGAGGAAGTGTCAGTCTTTTCCAGTGGCTACATGGAAGTGTCACCACGGGTAATGTGAGCAGCATTGTGCCATTCATGCACAAAAAGTTGATGTGAGATCAAGGAGCAATTCCAACACTCAGATTTGGAAGAAATTGGACCTTGTCAGTTAAACATTAACAGTTATACAATTCAACACAATTTACCTGGCTAAACCTCCACAAAACCGAAACACTCATCAACAAGTATTTTCACAAACATACCAGGTTCTGAATAACAAGCTGAGTGCTATGAATAAGGACCAGGAGTGTTAAATTCTTTCTTCAGCCTCTTGCACTGAACTCTTGTAGCTGTTGGTAGCCCTGGGAGATTCTGCCCTGAGATTAGGAAAGGGGGCAACTAAACACCTTTGTTTTCATAGGTCAAATAGTCACTAAATGCAATTATGTTTTTCCTGTTCTCTTAAGGAAATTTACTACTGCAACAGCTTTATCAACCGGTAGACACTCCCATTGATTTTTGCAATGTTTTATCAATACAATTTTTCTGTATTAAATAACAACAGCCTTTGGCAGAACTGGTCAAATATTCCTCCTTCTTGAAGAAGCAGTCATCTCAGATGCAGGCTTTAAATTAAGAGGTTAAGATGTCAACAATTCATGAAGTAGAAAGAAGACTGAGAAGGTGCCCTGTTGTGTACTCAGTGTCACTGGGCCTATTGTGGAAAGACAAACCATCTTCTGCATTTGGGGCTTGCCAAAGTATGGGAAAACAAGTCTGGACTGGCTGGAGTTGAAAGGAGGTTTGGGTGGTGTGAATTCACTTGCTTGGCTCGGCCTTGCAGCACTGAGAACCATTTTAGTGTAGAAATCATGAAGTGTTCTGCATGGACCTCAGACTAGCAGCTCCCCCAGACTAAGACCAGCAGTATGTTAAACAACAAGTTTTAAAGGCAGAATTCAACTGGAATAGTTTGAAACGTAAGCAACAGAGACAGTATAAAATATATTGTTTTTCAAAGCAGAAAAGGTTCCCTGAATTTTTATTTATTCAGTTCTTTCTGCTAACAAAAAGAGTTTTGAGTTCAGGAGAAACGTCTGTATTCTTGCACAGAAGCACTGTGTACGTGTCTGAGAATGCAAAAGTGAAAGTGATTGGGCACCGATTGGTAATAAAGGTGAAAGTCCACAGTTCATTTCCCCTGCCCACAGTGGAGGAAAGAACAAAGCAAACAATCAGAATTAAAAGCCAAGTTAATTAAATTCCAAACACCTTTCAGTGTAATAAATTACCTCAGAATTAGTAGCACAAGCTAGGAAATGTATTACTAAAAATAGCATTTTTTCAACCTCCCTAGGTTTTCTCAGTACTTAGCAAAGAGAAGCAAACACATCCAGAGGGCATTTTGGATCTTAGGAGAGCTGAATTATTTTCTCATATGTACTCGATCTCTTTCCTTTTGTCTCTGTAGATATATATATATATTTGTACATACACAGTCACACACACAAGAAAAGATTTATATGTGTGTATACACATCTGTGTGAGCATATAGGTTGCACACACATTTTTGTGTGCATGTGCTGACAGTCTGCTGCAAGCTGCACTCTGAATCCAAGACCGTCACCCACACTTACATTGGATAAATCCAATCGTGGAAGTTTGACAGAGCAAATTATGATTCTGCTCTTTCACTGTTTTTATGACTATGCTGCATAGAGCAGTTTCATCTGACTTACACTGATTTACTTCATATTAATAAAAGGCTTTGAAAATAAACCACATCAGATAATATCACAGAATCATGGAATCTGAGTTGGAAGGGACCCAAAAGGATCATCTTAGAATAATATTTATATGGTTTTAAATAGAAGCTGGTAGCTAAGTAGTTAACACATGGTTCAGCAAACTAAATATCATACCTGGGAGATATATAGTCACATCTTAAGCTCATGGAGATGAGCCCAAGACGCCAGTCCTCCTTAGACTAGTTGAGGAACTGGTAAGAGCCTCCCTTGATCAGCATTTGGATTTCCCTACATGTTCCTGTGGGACCATTTTGCCTCAGGTTTTCTTCTGCAATGCCCTTAGACCAGGCAGATCCCTTCCTTCCAGCCTGGGCTGTGCCCTTGGTTCTCTCTGACCCAGAGGTGGCATTTCAGCTCTGTTTTGAGCACGGTGGAAAAAAAAAACCTCTGCTGATCCCAATGTAAAATGCATGAGCATTACTGAGCCACATGCACCCTGTGCAGTGCTCAGGGAAGAAGGCTTAACCTCCCACATGCAGGAGAACAAGATTTTGACTCCTGTTTGCAGGTCACGACAAGGCTTACGGCAGAAAGTAAATATATATCCTACTCCAGTCACAGACAAGCTTGGGCCGGAGCTGCTCCATCTCAATCAGATAAACACAAAACATTTAACCTTTTAGTAACAATATGGTTATCACAGTGTGACTGTTATCGTTAAGTTTCACCATCTTTTAAGATTACTAAATATAACCAGAGACAAACAGGTAAACTCTATGTCTGCAGTCTTTGCCTGTATAAGAAATACCACAAACATCAGGAGTGCCAGGCTTATCTTACTGCAAATAGTTATCTGGTTACCTAATGCAGCTCACAGGATTTAAGGGAATTCCTTAAATTGTGATGGCTGAGAGTCTTGAGTAAAAAGCTCTGTAGCTGCACAACATGTTCTCCCTATACAAGCGGTTAATATTACATTAGAGTGATTCCTGTCTTTCCTCACCTTCTAGCTAAAAATTCAAAGCAGGTTGGCTAAAGGAGAGCACCAAAATTGGGGTGGCACACATACCCCTGGAGTGTCAGCTCCACATCCTGATCATAGTCCCTATTTTTCATGTGGCAGACAGTGATTTTTAAGCAGCACTGGCCAAAATCAACTCCCTCATCTTTCCATGCAAAGGAGACTGCTGGGCCTCAGGGATTATGTCCAGTCTTCCACTCAGAGTCACCTAAAGAACAAGGAGTAAATACCAGAATATGGGCAGATACTATTTCCACCAGTGGTAGCTGCAGTTCTCCCCATTCTTTTAATATACTCCACCAGAAGGAGATGGCTCTAGATTATTAATTATTTGCTTTGTTTTACTGCAGGGTAAGCCTGTATCTGCTGTGGAAGCCTATAGACAACACAACAATTTTCACCCTGGTGTGTATAACTTAGATTTACACTGTAGCAGCTATGGTCAAATGATAGAAGAGCCATCACTACTATTATCACTGGTTACTTCCAGTGTCCATTAACAAAATGGGATTCTAGTCATGGGAAAACAATAGATGCAGCTTATTTTTCCTGCTTGTATGCTGCTTGTATGTCATTCTCCTCAATATGAACTTTCAACTCAGGTTATCTTATAATGCCAAAACTTTGATGCCTGAGGAGAAAAAGAACATTTAGCTTGATAAGGATTCTGTTCAGGCATAGAGGTGACCTCCAGCTACAGTATAAATAAGCAGGTCACACACTGGAGTAGATTCTTCTCTGAAACTCCTCAGAAATCAGGAGGTGCTGAAAAAACAGTAAAAAAAACCTGCATAGATGGTAAAGCTCTAAGAAGGTAAAGGTTTACTGAGCATATCTAAGCTGAAATGGCTTGATGAATACTTCACGAACTGATAGGCAAGTGACTTATCTCTGTGTCACTAGTGAGTTACTTCTCTGTTAACTCCCTTACTCCGTAAAGATGGTTGTATGTGTTTCCCTCTGTCTTTATTAATGTTTCAAACTGATTGCTGGAGTATTTCAGCTTGTCCAAACCTGAGCCACTTTCACTCTATTGATATTAATTTAGTTTTTTAGCCCACTAGAATCCTTGCAGTTGATGAACTTTTTTTCTTCTCCCCCAGTGGGTGGATAATTTTCTAGGAAGCATGGATATATTTTAGTCCAGCACATAAACAGGATATGGCATGCACTGGTGCTCAGTGGCTTTAGTACATCAAATCTAGTTGTGGACATAGTGAACTGGACATCTGTTCTGAGATGTCCGAGCAAGGCAGCAGAGAGGGGAGGTCATAACAAGCCAAAAACCGCCCCCCCAAAAAGTGAGCACTCACCAGTCGTTCTGAGATGGCCTTTCTTGTGCTCCTTCATCCTCCTTTCCTAGCTGCTCATAACCTGCTGTATCACTTATCAGCCCATCTCAAAACTTGCCTTTCCTCTTGATTTAGACTTCAGTTCTTGATTCTTCCACCCACGTCTGTGTTAATTTGCCTCCCTCATGTTGAACAGAGAGCAGATCAAGGGCTGTCATTCTGCTCAGCTTAATCTCCAAGCAGAAAATGTACAAAAACAACCATTTCAGAAACTCCCTGATTAGTCAGTGGAACCACTGTCTGGTAATGGCCAGGGAGAACACACCTCTGTCACTGCACCCACACAGGACAGTGACAGTTGCCTCAAACAGACCCTGTAAGCCAAGAGACTTCTCAGCCCCCAAGGTAAAGTTTGGGTTCTGGCAGCCTCAAAATGGCTGTGCAATTTTCTCAGCAGCACATCAAACAGCACCACACAAAAAGGGCCTCTAAGCTAGAGCTGCACCTGTAGCAGGCTGTGGTGAATGTGCTGTGCTGGGCATCCCTTAACTTGATGCCCCAATGTCACCTCCTCCACCTCCATTTGCCACCTGGGAGGTACCATGAATATCCTTGCATATAGCAAATGCTAAAGAATCCTAATAGAGCAAGTCCCTGCTTGCTTAGTGGAAGATTAGCAGTACTACTGTACATTTTGTCATGTATTCTGTGTTGTAGCTGATATCCTCCAGTAGATAAGGGCAGTGGAGTATTTGGTAGAGCTGCCAAGAGCTTCAGGAAGGAAGCTGAAGAGCCCATTGTATTCAACAAGAAAAGCCTTGCAAAAATCCTGGCAAGGTAAGGGATTAAATTGAATCAGGTATCTTGCCACAGATGTTTTTGAGGCCCTGAATGACTGCTCAGTGCATGTGCTCTGCTGGCATGGAAAAGTGCACAGCTTTATAGTACAATCAGCATCAGCATCATCAACCTCTCTCTTTAAAGAACACATTCGGATTGAATCCTCATGAGGGATTTATGTGCCTTTCTCTTAAATAATGCACAACTTTGTAGTTTGTGCAGTCTCTAGGAAACACTGGCAACCTGCAGTCAGGAGAGGCGAGGGATTCTTTGGAGACAGCTGTTTTCACATATTTTCTGCTCCTGTTCATGTTCCCAGTTCAGCTGTAGGGGAAGCTGATATTGTAATTGATACGATGTAAAAATTGCATAGCACACATGTATGCATATGCACATCCTCACTCTAAAGACACATTCACATACATGCACACACACACATAATATAATATATTCACACATTTCTTGTCAGGGTTGAACTTCTTCTGGAACAGAGTCTTTGCTGAGTTTGTTGCTCTGTGCTGTCAATTGTAAAATAAAAAGTGCTGTTCCACGAAATCACCTGGACACTCATACCTCATCTATCAGCTCTCCTTTTCAAGTGTCAGGAACTTGACAACTCAATGACCATAGATACATAGGATATGTAGGGTTTTCTATAGTTCTTTTATGAATGAATGTACCTCTACATATAAAGTGACAGATCTCCAGTTGATATATTGATTAATAAACCAATACTGCTCTGCAGATGCCACTGAATCTCTCTTGATTTACATCTGTAGAACATCTGGTCTGTGATATACTATGATATACACAAGCCACAATATTGTGGTGCAGCATTACTTAACCTTTTAGGTGTAACTTAATAAACAGACAGAGTGGCAAAACAGAATGAAAAATGCTGGACACTAAAAAAAGACTAGCCTAAGTCTAGCCTACTATAAATTCTGTGTACAGGCAGGAATGCTTTTTCTTTTCTTCCTTCTTTTTAATTTATTTTTCATTTTACTAATATTTCTATTGTTCAATCTAAGGATGATTTGCTTACCCTGATCCAAAGCAGAACTTCAGAGTGAAAAGAAAACAGATATTTCACATTCCTCAAACTGGATCCTTGCTTAAAAGAAACCCTCATGTTGTAAAATTCGGCATTCACTGTGACCAGTGATAGATGAATACTGTTTGTTACTCGTGCAGGAAGAGATTAAATATTATCTATTTTGAATCCAGTCACAGTAATTTGAGGAATGAAATTCTGTTTAAGAACAGAAGATAACACTTCATGAACAGGTTGATTATAAAAAAGAAAGACAGGGAAACATAGCAGCTGTCTGAAAGCATATGGAAGTTCAGAAGGTTAAAAAGGTTGAGCCACTATTTTCTCACAAATAAGATTATAGATAAAGATAAACAGAAAGCAATTTTCTCACTATCTGTGGCAGTAAACGTTAACACCCCATGAAGTGCCTTGTTGCAATCTCCGAAACCAGGAACCATACGTCCACAAGACCTGTAAGAGTTCTCAGCAAAGCACTGTATGCCCAAAGCTGGGCGGCATTGTGGACATCTTCAAATTTCATAATAGAATGAGGAAGTTAAACAGAAGATTATTACCACAGCTAAAAACCAGTGTGAACAAGTACTTTGAAATGACTTGGAGGCCATGCTTCATTGCAGCTGTACTGTGTTAGCGATGAAAGACTTCAAAGGTTTTATGTGACAAAGGGAAACAGAACTTGACCAAAAGTTCCTGGATCAGTAATGCCAGAAGCAGCAGTCAGAATTCAGGGACACACAAAGTGACTCAATAAACAAAGTAAAACATAAAACCAGCTCTGAAGATCATGAGTCATGCCCCAGGTTCTTCTGTCTCTAGTGTAAGAGTTTATTTTATATGAGCTTGTACATGTGATTGTCTACAAGTATCACGTCAGTGTCAAGGGCAGGACCACAGGTGGTAGGCGTCAACTGGCATCTGCCGTGAGGGTGGTCTGTACCTTCAGATAACACAGGGAAGGAGAAAAGGTAATTTTTTGTTTTGAGGAAGAAAGGCAGAGGAGTCAATGTACCCCATATTGTAAAAAAAAGCAACCACAGCCAACAAAGCAGTGAAGAAACTAATTAGTTCTAATGGAGGCTCTAAAGGCACTGCATTTCACCCATTTGTACCAGCAGCACCAGGCTGAACCAGGCATCTATAGAGATGGGCTTGCTCCTACCCAGGTGGATGTTATACATGTGAATGTGTTGGTACCCATTCCACCACAACAGAAAAGGCAAAATCATACCGTATCTGTTAATGGTGTCCTCAGGAAAACAAGGTTAAACTCAGCGGAAAAGAAAGAAACTGATTTATAAGCTTTTTCCATGCACTAAGCCTGAAAAGTTCATGAGCAGAGCAACTCAAGACCCTTTACCTCTCTGAGAATTATAAAGGTAGAAGGCCACAAATCTGATAAGCATGGCAGTCCCCAGATTGAAGATTTCCTGGAAATGCAAGGTAAATGCCAAAAGTTCTGTAAATGTAGTGTGGTGTACATGATAACTGAGGAGAAGGAGCCTGTCTGTGCAAATGCTATGTGGGGTTCATATACCCTAAAATTCTGCAGTAAACCAGGAAAGATTCATTAAAATTTTACTTGGGTTGAGATTAACCTCACCTCAGACAAACAGGATCCTGTGCACTCCTCAGCACTGGAGATGTCTCCCCTTGGGCACCACAGGTTCAACAAGGGGTCAAAGTCACAAGCATCACTTCTCTGTCTGCCTCACTCTTATCACAGGAAAGCTACTTATATTAAATTATCACCACAAATTCGTCAGCATCTGAAGGAATATTTTCTCTGATATGGATGCACAAAGCAAGTTTAAACCAATCCTTACAAAACTGGAGCAACTGTACATAGGTGAGTGCAGGAAATTATGTAAATCATTCTAATAAATGAATACCTGGAAGATTTATAGGAACACCAATCTCAGAAAAAAAAATGGCTCACACTTTTATGGTGACCAGGCATTACGGATAGCTGGGAAAACGATCCAAACTCCCATGAAACAAATAACACAAACTCTTAGAGCCAGGGAAGCAGAGTTATCTGTAGAGCTCAGGCACTATCGGCAGACATGAGAAAAATATGCCTTCATATTTGAAATGGGGAGAAAAGGTGATAGTTTTAACAACCTCCACAACCCATGAAAGCTCAGACAGATCTTTGCTGCTGGAGACCAACCACAGTATTGGACACAAGCAGTCTATGAGCATAAAGAATTTCTGAGCAACATGGTACATTCACATTTCCCAGTAGCTTCCTAGAGCTGAAAATGATTAGTGAAACCCTGGCAACAAAGCTCATTCATTAGCTGTGTTCCTTCCAAAATACAGAACAGGGATTACGACAGAAGCAAGTGCAGCCCGTGTTGATGATGTAATAGAAAGTAGAACTTAGTTTGGATTTATTCATCCTGGTGAGAAGGGAAAATACTATGGAAGCGAAATCCCAACTTTCTCGTTTAAGTGGGTTTTGTAGTTTAATGATGCTGCATGTAAGAAAAGCTGGCCTCATATCTTTCAGATCATGTCTCTAGATAAAACCTCCTAGGGACCATTCTTACTGGTCCTAGTAAGCAGAGTAAGTGATAATATGGATTTGATATCCATACACCTAATTCCCCCTCTCAAAGTCCCTGCCCTCAGCACAAGATGTTCAAGCCCACAACAGCTGCTCTGTGCTGGCCCCAAATCATTGCCAGGGCAATCTGTGGGCAACAACTCACTGGTGTGGGCCAAACCCACACTAAGGATTGTGCTCATCCTGGAACAGAACGGGCCTCTGTGGGACAGAGCATGGCCCTGTGCCATGGCACTGCTTTGTCTGTGAGCATCCAGGCAGCTTTATAGCTCTTCAGGCTGTGCACACATTCCAGGGAAGTCAGGCTGGGGTTCATTCGCAGCGTGATATCCGAGTCTTTTGTTCAGTGACCACGAGCCAGTGCCCGAAGACTGAAAGAAGCACGGAGTGCCTTCAGAGCAACATCCCACAGGTGTGGAGAGCTGACACTCGATTGCAAGACTGCACCTGGGTTCTACATTGAAAGTTCAGTAAAGTGGTCAGCAGGGTTATCAAAGTTAGGCAGCTGTTTGGTGTAGCAGAGCCTCACCCCTTTCATTTCCTGATTTTATTTTGATAGAATTTATACAAACACACACGTATCCACATGCACTTGTCATGCTTGGTGATGCAGCTAAGTAATTCAGCATATTCTGGTGTGTTATACTGGAACTCAGAGACATTTTCAGAGGCTCTATTTAAAAACTCTCTGGACAATGATACATACATCAGCACACAAGCATTAGTCCTGCAAACATTTAAGTCACATACACTTCTTTGACTGCATATTTCTACCAAAAAATTACAAAATTTGCTTCAGCTGAGCAGATAAAATTTAGCATAACTACATGCAGTATTTTATACAAACACTGACAATATCTGGGTGAGAAAGGAACTGGTTAAAAAGGGGATGATTTTTGTGTTTGATCAGAAGATGGGCAGTTGCCTGAATCAAATGCAATGGTATATTTGTCTCTGTAGGACTGAGTTTTGCTTTGGGCAAAGATTTAATTTGATTTAAATCCTCAATTGAGGGAATCTGCAATAGATGCTGCAAAGGGAAGTATCAATACTTATTACAGTTTATGCAGCCTCATTTTAACACTGCTGGAGAAGGGAGCTGAATCAGTCTGTTTAAGTACAGTGTCTACTCCTTCTTTACAGAAAAAAAAACCCATAAAAATTATATTTTTGTATGATTATTGACATCATAAGTGGATTTCCAATTTAAGTAAGTTATCTAGGACTCCATAGAACAAAAAATGTTGTCATCTGCAGCAAGCAGAGCAGAAAACATATTTTAGGTAACTCAGATGATAACATCCTGTTTGCTAAGGTGCCATTTGGGCCAGTTCACTGTTTGCAAACTGAATGGTTCCAGTTGCTTATTCAGAGTACCTGACTCACATGTGCCATTGCTTGCATAACTTTCATCTTATTTGCAAGCCAAGGTTGCATGAATACAGAGCATTTCACTTCAGTCACTGTTTCTTTTAGGAGACGCTCTGTCCCTAGAAATGGAAAGGACTCCATTTAATGATTAACCGTCAAAATAAACTCCCTCTTTATAATCTCCTAGGGAAACAGTAAATCAGTTTGACCAGTATACTTTCAGAACAAGTCATTTCAAAAAAAGAGAACAGAATAGCCAGTGTCTCTAATAAAGCTACAGAAAATGCAAACTGGAAAAATTTATAGAAAGCCTCTGTTGTGTTAGAAATCCTTCTGTCCTCTGTATCTCAGGGTGTATCAGTACCTTGAAAAAAGCAGCTTTCTGCCTCCAGCAATTCCCTTCATAGTTCTTACAGTACTGGGAAACCATGCTTGGTGAGATTGGTTTTCTTCCTCTAGGACATTTTGATATAGGAGTGTTGTTTTATGCATCTTTATTTCAATAAATAAAGTTGATCGTTGCTGTGTTTGCTTTTCTGGTTTCAGTATTTTTACTGTGTGTAACAGATGGAGCTGCTAGCAACACCGAGAGATAAGGTTGCTTAACGTTTCCCATGCTAAGTCTCTGTTTTCAGTTGCTTATATCGCATTTTATCCACTTGGGCTACAGCATTTCATGCTTGCTTCTTGCCTCAGATTGATTTTTCCCTGGTTTTCAGTACATTATTCTGTTACTTCTGAGAAGGAAAAAACCATAAAAATTTAAAAAAAACCAACCTACCATCCCCTGAAATAAATACATTTCTTAATGTTAATTTCTTTCTTCTAAGGTCTTTGCATTTGGGACAAGAGTGTTGCATATTGGTAGGAAGGTTGTGGTGGGGGAAATTAGACTAGCAGGTTCACAACTTCTAATCCATGAGCTAATCTCACTAACAATAAAACCACTGTGAACAAAGTATGAACCTTCCTCTGTAGAACTGGCTTTTGAGCCCTGTATTTTTAGAAAAAATTAGTTTAAAGACATAAAAAACCCTTGGAACTAATACAATCACAGCAAAAGCAAACCAGAAACTTTAATATCCTGCTTCTTTAGCTCGTATATAGTCATACACACAAATATCCATGGAGCAGATCACAGCCTTATTTTTTGAAGATACACAGCCATGACCCAAAGATTTTAGACAAAATGCTATTACCACCAAAATAGTTGAAATATTTTCCTGATGACTTTGCTGGGAAAAGTGTTGTTTCCTTGGTGAAGCTCCCTGAAACCTTACATTTTAAGTAAAGTTATGCAGCTCAGACTGCTCCTACGCAGAAAATACAGCTTTTGCCTTCAATGCTTCCACATCCTCTGCACACATGCCAGTGCAGCAGCAGCTCCTGCTCTTTCCTCAGCCATTTCCAGGCTCCAGACAAGCACTTGGATGTCAGAGAATCACTCTCTGCAGGGGCAGCTGTTTTCTAAACTGTTTGTCTGAACACCTTTAACACTGGCTGGTGAGAAAACCTCCGGCGCTGGCAGTGCTTTGTCCCTGAACAGCAAGTGCTGTGCCAGTGCCCAGGACATTAGCTCTGTATGATATATATTTCTCTTGGAAATTAGGATCTCCCCAGGGAATGGTAGCTTTAATATTGCCTGCAAAAAAAAGTAAACTAATCAAGTAAGATTTGTCAAGTAATTACTCTAAGAATTGGTCTACACAACTGAAATTAATCAATTAAAATAATTAGCCTTACAGTTTGTATGTCTGGCTAATTATATAAACATTTACCATGCATATTTTCAAGCTAAACTTCACTAGCTTCCATACAGAAACTCCGTCAGTGTAAGAGATTGTACCACAAATTACAGAGTTCACATGTTTAATATATGTCAATGTATTTTCAAGGACATTTACATAATATATGCAAATGTATTGAAGAGTCTTAGCTCTTGCAAATTCTAATCCCATCCTTATCATCTAAGTCATACACAGCAATATGTGATGTGGGTGGTTGTTTTTTTTTTAATTTTAACTGACCAGCTCCTCCTCTAATTTAACTAAATTAGTGAGGCTTCTGGAATCTGCTCCACAGGGGACTCTGCTCTGGGCCTGCTTGGGCACTGGAGCAAAGGCAGGATGCAGCTTGGTTATTAAATGAAGTGGTTCGTTGGAGATGTGGTAAAGTTAGAAATCCACAATCTTTGCTGCTTGCCATTTACCTTCCAGTTAGCAAGCAAGGTGTTGGTCTCAGCCTACAAAATCTTGGATGATTTGGGCTTGGTCAGAAGGGATAGTGTTACTCTCCTCATGACAAATAGCTGGAGTAATGCCTGGAGATCAAGCAAAATGTACAGAATTAATTATATCCTATGAACTGAAAGGGATATTGGTCTCCAGGCAGGCTACCATGCTTCCAAGCTGCCATATTCCAAGAACTACTACAAAATACCTTGTATTAGCACATAAATTTTTCATTTCTTTAGAGCTAGAGTACTGGAGTTTGAGCTTTGACTTTCCAGCACTGAACCAGCCTTCAATAGTGAAGTCATGGCACAATGTCATAGAATCATGGAGCTAGAGATTAGAATCAAAACTAAATAACCTCCTGTCAGGTCCAGTATTTAGAGTCAAATGGGAACATCTCACCTTGTTTTCTCTTTAAGTCTCATTCAGGGAGCCAAAACTGTGTAAAAAAGCCAGTCCAAATGTTCCCAGTGCACTTACAATTCTCAATGCAAGATGGCCAAACCCCAACCTCACTTTGAGGCCTTTGTGCACTTTCTGCTATTGCTCTGGCTCAGCTGGTCTCTGTGAGGGAAAACCTGTTATTAGGTAATTAATTAATATTAAGTAGAATGAAAATGCTCCAAATTTAAACTTCAAAATATCCCTTAGACTCTTCCCAAATGCCACTGGGGTTCCCACTGGAGACATCACGGTCCCTCCAGTAACCTGTCACCACTGATTATTGTCAAGGCACTGAACACACAGAATTAATCTGTGGCATGCAGCAGGGAAGAGAGCTCCAGTGCAAGCTCTTCCCTGCCTGCAGCCCTTCAGGGACAGCTGCTCCTGCCAGGACTCTCCACTGCCACAGTTCCTGCAAGAAATATCCTCCTACTATGGCGTCCCAGCAGCCGGGTCACTCTAGGGACCAGTTGTGGCCATTCCTGCTGTACTCCAAAGCCACTGCAGAACCTTTTCTCAAGCAGGGGAGGAGTGCCGCTGTTCATGGACAAGGCTTTTGCACCTGGATCCAGCTCCACGGGAAAGCTGGGACAAGAGACACGTGGCTGGGGACATGTGTACTTGGGTCCTGCAGCAGCTCCTGCCCTCTCCTACAGACAGAAGGGAGGTGCAGATGTGTGGCTGGAGGGTGAGTGGCAACCAACAACATCAGAGGCGGGGGGGAAGCATTAGGAAGCACTGAGAACAAGGAAACAGTAATAAAGTGTGGCTGCAGTTACAGGCTGCAGAAATGCCACAAATCAGTGCATTTCTATGATTCCTTTACACCAAACTGGGCTCAGTTGCATACACAGGGCCAGCCATGACTTATATATTTCCAACTTCCACAGCATCAGTCACAGATTCCTCATTACACAAAGTTATTTTCCTTATCCTATCTGCCACAGATGATAAAACAAAACAAATGGATGAATATAATTCATTCACTGGTTTATGAACCTGGAGTCCCACAGAGACAGTAGGATATGGCAATCCAACTGCCTCTGCTAAAACTGAGGGACAAAATGCAGCACAAGATCAGAGTGTACCAGCTTGCAAGGACTTATTCCAGGAAACAAAGTGTGCTCTGGGATTGTTGTTGCTGTTTCACTTCTTTCTGGGTTTGTTATCCTTACTGTAAAACATTTACCTATAAACATGAAACATCAAAAAAGGCACCATGATTTCAAGGCAATACATGAACTTAGGATACAAATGGATATGGGTTTACTTAGAGCTTTGAAATGTTTTGAAGTGTTAAGGTCAATAGTCCCTTTTAACGGAAAAGCCTGGTCTGCCCCTTTGGACACTGTAATGGTGCAATAAATATTTACACAACAAGAGTATTTCTCTCATCACTCTGTTGTTCCATCTGCCTTGGGCTGCACTGCTCATGTAAAAGTGCAATCCAAAAATATCAGGTGGGCTGTAGGTTTGCTGTCCAGTTGAGATAATTGTTAGCTCGGCGTGAACTTTGCACAAAAGCGGTGACAGCAAAGATAGCTGAGTGACACTGGCGTGGGCTCAGTTTGGGAATTTTTACATTAAAAAAACCAAACAAAAACAGCTAAAGAAGAGTGAGTATCCCCCTGTGCTCAGACAGAAATCGCACAATGCAGGAAGGGGAGCTCATTGGATAACTCTTGAGGACATTGGGAATACCCAGACTGACACTGAGGACATTTGTAAATGCAAGTTAATGCCTTTCAGGATTAGTTTTTAAACACACAATGATGCAAATGTTTATTTATCCGCAGAGTGGCAGATTGTTATTATTGCCTATGCCAAAATATGCTTTGGCTGCAATCCAATGACAAAGCCTTGTCTGAGAGATACTGATCAGTCTGGGGAGCTGAAGTGACACAGAAGAGATTTAAAAACCAAGGGGGCTTGTTCTCTGAGGCATACACAAAGTATTCATTAACTTTTATCAGCACGTAATTCTCTCATCCTGTCTCCTGCACTGAAACCAGATGGGAACAAAAAATATTTTGGGACAACAGATGTATTGGTTATCCTGCCTCTGGCAAAAGGTTCAAAACTTCCTGACCTTTTGGTTTGAGTACCTGTATACCTTCTGTGCTCAGATTTAGGGTTTAGGAAGCAGTTCAGAGTGTTCATCTTTAATTGCACAGTTTCAAAAGCAGCACAGCACACCTCACTTGCACATATGGATTTTACACCATAATACTCGCATTTAGTGTTTCTGCAAAAATAAGGTGGTGCTGTGGCACTACAGCTGTCCTGCCATGCTGGGATGAGGGCTCCCCAGGCTGGAGCACCTCATGTTATGCTTAGCCGAGCCCAGGGGAAATGCAATTGTTGCCCAGCACAGATCATTATCCACCAGGCTTCCATCTGCCTCAGATTTCAAGGCTAGTTTTAATAATTTTGCAAGTTACAGTGAGACTTGCTTCGTTCTGCTTTTATTAGTGATTTGTAATGGTCCCTAATTAAACATAACACTGCTGAAGACACAGTTGAAAAAGGCTCTACCACCCCTTCATACTCTGCAGTATTGAAAGAGTGCAAGTCTGCAATTTCCTTGGTTTGGTCCCCGCAAGTGTGACACAGAATTTATCGTTCATCACCAAGACCAAATTAACATCATACATTCTCCGAAGGTGCCATGCACAGATTTCTTATTTGAGTTTTGCCATTGCTTGAAAGACCAAGATATTTCCCCATGGGCTGAGGAGCAGTTAAGCAGCTGACAGTAGACCATAGAGTGCGGGGGAGTAGAGGGACGTGGCAGAAAAATCTCACGGATATAAAGAAACTTTTGCTATTGTCATGCATTTAGACTTGGCATCTTTGGTTATTGGAACTCCACTTTAAAAAGTCATCAAGCCTTCTTTAATGGGAATCACCCACTTACAAAGCCTCAAGCTATTAGCTTTGTTACCATGTTATCATAATGGAAAACATCAACCACAAAATTGTATGTAGATATTAATGAGGAACATAATACTGAAAAATGGCAAAACTTACTTAAGATTATCAAATCCATGAAATTAGTTAGAGTGTTATCTGCCCAAAATTATTGTTAATCATGAAACTCCACATTCTCATTGCTAACTAAGTAGTCCCCCATCATCATACTGCAATAGAAAGGATGTTGGAGGAGTCTAAATTCAGCTGTTGGAGATTAGACAGAGTAGGGAGGACTGGTGCGCACAGAAAACTCTCTACATGTAGCTTCATCATTAAAATTTCCCTAGCATGAGCAGAAAAGTTATTAAATTCCCAATAAAAAATGTTTAAATGTCATTAAAAAGTTTCAGTTCCATCATAATTCTCCTTAATGGTAAAAATTTCAGTGATGGTTCTCAGTCCCAAAATTGCATTTTCAAAGAACCCTGTGCTTTAAGTCTCAAATTGCCTAATTACCATATTTATTGCTGGATTCTGTTTTCTAATCCCTGATGACTCTGTCAGATATATTTATGTTCCCTTCATTTTCCTCTCCTGCAAGAAGGACATATAGGAGTTAGTGAGGATGGCATGTTGCAACCTGAGTTTGATAGGTGGCTGTTATCACACCATATTAATACCTATTTAGCTACACAACATTAAAGACTGTAAACTATACAGTCCTGGGTATGAAAAATCATAGCAGTTACATTCTCCATAACATTTATCCACGTTACACTCGCAGGATGGTCATTATAATTGATATAAATTAAACCTGAATTAAACCATTCAGTATGAAGTTGACAGCACCAAAACCCATTTTATTTTCAACTGAAGATTTGAAGAACAATTCTTCTACTTCTCATCTCCCTTTAATTAAAGCATTGCCACGAAAAATGTAATTCAAGGGAAGAGGCAGGATAAAATATTAATAAAAGCAAGTATCCAGGCAGTCCAAAAGTAGTAAAATCTTTAAAATGTTCAAAGAAAGGCTCTAGTTTTATTTGGCTCCTGTAAATTTAGGAAGGGAAGAAAAAGACATGGAATTAATTCCTTGTTGTTTAAATTAAGGTTTCATTAAACCACAGTTCTCCTTTAAAATGGAGTGTATAAAACCACCATGATAATATTACACATTTATTGTCCTTTCATATTTAATCAGCAACCCCCACTCAGCCAAATTTTCTTAGCTTTTAACCTTGTCAGCTCAATGCACAGTCTGCCAGGCTAGATGTTTTTCCTATCTTGGAACTGATTGCTGAAATTCTGGCATTTCTTTCTATCACATGTTGGTAATAAAATTCAAGGTAGTAGAACTTCTGCAAATTAAAAATGTTAGAAAGGTCAACAACAAGCCTTGATCAAACATGTCTTGTTTCAACTTCAGCCTCATTATATTAAAACAATAAAACATTAGCTGTACCACTAAAAAAAGTGAAAAATTAGAATCTAAATACTGAAATATTAAGTTTCATTTTGGCAGTTTTAAACTACATCTTTGAAGCAGAACACTATTTAAAAATGACCCTCTCTCTTGAAAAATGCAGGGATTTGTGGGCATAAGAAGATCTCTCAAGGGGCCTACAAACAGATCTGGCTGTTAAAAGCTATCCTATTGCTATCACAAATTAACAGATTTTGCAGATGATCATGAAATTGGTGGTCATTACAAACTACCCCATGCTGGCAGTGACACTTAGCAAAGGATAAAATTAATAAAAAGAATATAAGATCCATCACTTATTCATGTTGATACACTAATTCTCTAAATGTGAAGGAAGATAAAATCTGCTGTAGTCATCGCAATCAACAGATTTGACACTGAAGAAACAGAGCCAGTCTCTCACACTTAGGTTTCATTTTTAACTCTTATTTCAGTGTAGACAATTTTTAAACCAGAAACAAAGTCAAGCTGTGGTATTTGAATAGGATAAATTAATGGTAAAAAAATATTCAGAATTTGGAGATTTGTGAAGCTAAAGAACAATTTGTGGTGGAGGGTCTATGCTGTCCCCAGAGCTGACAGTAATCAGAATAAGGTGGTTAACTTCTTTATTTGAAGTTCTATATGAACAGATCTGTACTTCTAATAACTACTGAATAAGAAAATATATGCCAGAGAACACTTTCTAAAAATAATAGAAAATCAATGACAAAGTATGAACAGTAGGAACATAAAAAAATTTCTGCTCCCTCTAAGGGGGTGTCTTTTTTACATTCTATTCCAGCAGAAATCTGCTTCATGCCACCATTTACATTTCTTCAAATTTTAGTCAAATGTATGTGGAAATAATATTTTTTTAATAATAATAAACTGAAAGCTGTGGGTACTTTTGAAAAATGTTCTGCAAGCATAGTTTAAAGAATGCAAAAAACGTAAAGGATGTAAGATCTTGGTGTGCAAAAAAGAAGCTAATTATTTTGGTTAGATCTTAAATAAAAATGCATTCTATCCAGAATGTAATGATGGGAATCACATATCACTTTTAGCAGATCAAATCTCCTCCCAAGTCTCACAAATGGCAAAATGAATGAGTTCAAGCAAAACTATTTTCTTGTTTCATTTACCAGGGAAATAACTAGCGCAAAGGCAGAAAGTAGCTCCTCCTGGAAAGGACAATCCCCAGTAAAATAAGAGATCAGTCGTGCTAGTTTCAAGCACCTTTTTGGTGTCAAGCATTTTAGGCATTTTCTATTCCTTGGGTTTTCTGGCAGCAGGCTGTATCCATAGACAGTCACTGATTTTGGGAGCTGCACTTAATGCATGACACCGGTGTAGCTTCACTGTGTGCAACCTGCCTGCTTTGCCTAGAGAAATAAATACAGGCTTTTGTCCAGAAAACAAAACTTACTGAAAATGGCTGGTGTATAAAACTAGATAATTTTCCACTGTGATAAGAAACTTGAGGGGATTTATTTTTATATCAGCTTGAAAATTCAAGCAGACCAGAAACTGGGGACAGCTTCAGCAAATCATATAAAATTCTGTCTGTAGACAATTTTGTGTACAGCCAGCAATCAAGAATTGGGATATCCTGGCTCTCCAGTCAGTGAAGTTCCCACAGCATTTTTATGAGCAAAGAGGGGTAATTCTACTCCCCTAAATTAACTTTAGCTATGACTTCACTTTCTTGAGAATCTCAGCTAAAATCAACTTCTCATTCCACTGGTGTTTTTAAATTGGCATAACTTAGGTGAAATTGTACATTCACAATGTTTTCATTTAACAGACAATGCTTTTCATCGTGGATGTAGTTAATTTCAGTGGGATCTTCTTGGTGTCAGTGTTGAGTTCCTTTCCTACTTCATGGAGGAGCTGGAGGCTGTCCAAAGAAGAACAATGATGCTGGTGATGGGTCTAGAAAATATTTGTTATGAGAAGTGGCTGAGGGAACTGAGCTTGTTTAGTCTGGACAAGAGAAGGCTTGGGAGGATCCTATCACTCTCTACAACTCCCTGAAAGGAGGCTGTATCCAGGTGTGGGTCAGTCTCTTCTGCCGTGTCTCAAGTGAAAGGACAAGAGGAAACGGCCGTAAGTTGCACCAGGGGAGGTTCAGACTGGATATTAGAAATTTTTTTTTCACTGGAACAGTGGTCAGACATTGGAATAAGTTCCCCAAGAAGGTGGTTGGAGTCCCTGTATCCAGAAGTGTTCAAGAGGAGTCTGGATATGACACTTGGGGTTGGGGTTGTTATGGTGGTGCTGGGTAGATGGTTGGACAGGATTATCTTGAAGGTTTCTTTCAACCCCAATGATTCTGTGATTCTGTGATTAATATGGGCCTTGCAGGATGCAAACAAGAGCAGCTTGCAAAGTGGATTGAAAACTGGATGAAGGCTCTCTGAAGTGAATTATTATTAGAATAAGAAAACTAGCCTAGATGGTCAAGGTAAAAAAGCAAAACCTGAATCTTCCTATTTAAAAAGAGGTCATAGAAATTACACAAACAATAACTGAAATGATTAAAGCTATAAATAAAGCTAGAGACGAAAAAAATTGTAATCATGATAGCACACAGCCAATTTGTAGTCATCTGATGTTAGATGCCTAAGGCAGGACATAAGTCTCAGGAGGCTCCCTATGTGGTCAATGAAGAGAGAGCAATTCAGTCAAGTACTCAATTTACATGCCTAAATAAGCCTGGAAAGGCAAGGCAAGAGCTCCTCTTCCTCCCGTGATTGCTCACACAGTGAAGGGAAAAAAGCTTTCAGATTTGAACATCTCCGCTGGTTGTTTCATGTCATGCAGCAAAGATCCCCCAAGGACCTGAACTACTGGAAGGGTCCGGCAAGATTGTAAATGATACAAGGATGTATTGAACAACCTTTCCCCAGGGCATGCACAGCCAAGACAGCAGCCAGAGCAGAGAAAAAAGGACATAATGGAGGTGGGAGAACAGAGGCAGTGATCCCAGCAGATACAAAGGCCTAGCATGGTTTTTTGAGTCACTGCTGCTCTGTGCCCCATTGCAAGAAAGAGTGCTTGAATTAAAGGTGTTTTGTCACTGACAGGTCCTTGTTTGTATGTCAAGGCAAGCAAAGGTGAGTTTCCTGTTTTCTGGTCCCAAAAAACTCCACCTCCTATTCAATTAGCTAACAAAAACCTGAACAGAGGACTGGGTGGATTTTTTAATCCTATTACAGTCTCCTTTCAGTGGCTAGGGAAGTACCTTAATACCTCAGAGGGAAAAGGTCCCACTGTCTGTGACAGAGCATACAATTGAACTGAACTCTCTGAAATCAGGGAAATCTGTCTCACTTCTCAAAGTGTGGGCATTAATCCTAATACCTTTCATTTATGAAGGAAGCAGTCTCCTTTGTAGGAAGCCATATAACTGGAAAAAGGCACTGCAAAGGTGAAGTTTTGGGCCCCTCATTACAAAAAGGAGGTGCTGGAGCATGTCCAGGGAAGGGCAGTGGAGCTGGGGAAGAGAGCACAAGTCCTGTGAGGAGCAGCTGAGGGAGCTGGGGGTGGTTAGCCTGGAGCAAAGGAGGCTCAAGGACGACTTTATTACTCTTTACAACTGCCTGCAAGGAGGGTATAGCCAGGTGGGGGTCTGTCTATTCTCCAAAGTAACAACTGATAGGACAAGAGGAAACAGCCTCAAGTTGCTCCAGGGGAGGTTTTGATTGGATATTAGGAAAAATTTCTTCATGGAAAGAGTTATCAAGCGTTGGAACAGGCTGCCTAAGGTAGTGATTGAGTCACCATGCCTGGAAGTGTTAACAAGATGTGAACATGTGGCACTTAAGGACACCTAAGGGCAGTTTAGTGATAGACCTGGCAGTGCTAAGGTAACAGTTGGACTTCATGATCTTAAAGGTTTTTTTCCACCCTAAATGATTCTATGATTCTAAAGATCAGGCTTTCAAAGAAGTGATTTTAAAGAAAGAATATTATTGAGGATGCCAACTCAGATGATGCCATCTCCAAAAGAATCTAAAACTCACAAATCTAGAACAAGCAGTTCTGCACAAATTTAAATCTATCAACTATCCCACACTAATGGAATTTATGGCACAAACTCAAGGCTCGGTAGCCTAAAATTAAAATCTTCATGTTTTCAGAATTTTTCTTTTATTACTTAACCCACAGAGAACTATGCTGTCTTAAGAAGCAGTAATTAAAACAATCACACAGATTTTTCCAAGACCTAATCTGAAATAACTACAAGACCTCAGATATAAGCAGAGTACTTTCATATCCTTATATCTACCCATACACTTTTTTAGTGCTCACATATTGCAATAAATTACTTTTCAGGATATTAAAATATATCTTATTTTCAAACTGTGTGCTGCAGTTTTATGCTGAGTCAAAACATCTAGACCTTCTTTAAGTCAAAACTTTGATCATTACTTTTGCTATTGATATTTAATCTCCACAGCAACACTATAGATCATGGTGAGACTCGTGCTTTCACCAACAGGGTTAACTGTACCTCAAAACCCAGCAGAGAATGATCATTTTTTTACAGTCATAATCTACAGCTGATTTTGAAGCACAGACTGTAAGATACAGAGAAAATTAATAAATTATCATTTTACACATTCCCAAAATTGCAGCTTTTTAAAAAAACCACTGTTAATTCACACTAAATGAGTTATGCCATGCAAATAAAACATATTATAAAAAATATTAGTGAACAGAGTATAATTAGATGACAGTCAATTTGAACATGGTTTTAGTCTCATCAAATTAAGCAGGTTAATTAGGTAACTACTGAGGTATGCTACAACTTTTGCAGAATTTTTCAGTCTCTCACCTATTCCTGGTGCTATGCTGAACCTCTTGGTCTTAATGTTTGAGCTATAGAGAAAGGAGAGGTAATAAACCATATCACAGTTTATTACAACAATTCCCTGTCAGCCTGAACATCAAGAATCACAGATTCATAGAACGGGTTGGAAGGGACTTTAGAGATCATCTTGTTCCAGCCCCCTGCCCTGGTCACAGACTTCTTCCACTACACCAGATTGCTCAGATCCCCATCCAGGCTGGCCTTGAACAATCCAGGGATGGGGCAGCTACAACTTCTCTGGGCAACCTCTTCCTGTGTCTCACCACCCTCACAGCAAAGATTTTTTTTCTAATACCAAATCTAAACCTACTCTCTCTTAGTTTGAAGCCATTCCCCCCTGTCACTACATGCCCTTGTAAAGACATCAAATTGCTAAATAAACATATTTCTCAGCATGGCAGTAGATGAATAATGCATTCAATGGTCAGGAAAGGGATAATCACACTTCAGCTTCTTTGCTGTTCCTTCCTGCCCTAGCATCATTCCCCGGGCTGTGCCTATCCAAGACCTTTTGGTCCAAGACTGAATCACACTGAGGAACTGATCTGTCTGAAAAACAAACCAAGGAAATTAGTTTCAGCATTCAGCTGGCTTAGTTCCCCCAAATGGCTCACAGCACAACTGTGCAAAGATTCACTTTAGCACAGAGCAAGAAGAACAAGAAGGCTCAAGCAACAGACAGAAGTTACAGACGGCAGTTTAAGCAGCCTTCCTTTTGAGGTTCTTCGGCTTTATTTCCCTTTGAAAATGTTCCCAAAGTACATACAAATTTTGGACACTTTTTCTGTTGGACACTATGATTTGATCTCAAGCAATTAGCTCCTCCACTTTCATGGATTTCAAGTCCCGGGAGATGCCCCCTGTGCACCAGTTTAAATAAGGTCAGCTCATTGTCTAGACAGGATACTGAGAGCATGGCCTTCGCCTTTTGTTCTATAAACCTACTTACTTGTTTTCTGGATGGATGACCAGCAAGAGGGTTTAGGGTTTTAATTATCCTCTGAATCCCAGCCAGCAAAAATGTGCTAACTTTTGAACCATATTCCTTTACATGTGAATTTATTTAATTTGTGCGTTTGTGTTTAAATTCATCATTATGTAAATTCCCTTAATATCTTAAGCAGAATAAGCTCTATTACGCTTAGTAAATTGTTTGGTGACACTCAGAAAATTGAGCAATCATAAAAGAATATCCACAAGAGTGTCTGATGGAGGGGTAGCCAATACAGGCTTTGTTTTTAAATAATAACCAGCGACTAATACACAATCATAATTTCTCTCTGATCTTACAAACTGCTGTCTTTGATGTCAAGCTGCTGAATGTCAATAAAACCCCCACCAATCATCATTTAAGAGAGAAATCCAAGGTACAACATGAAAGAATATAATTTTCCGTGCATAATATAGCCTTGTATTGCTTTGATGAGTTGCTTGTTCAGGGGAAGTCTCTGTTAACTCAGGGTGTTTTCTTCTCACTGAACTGGAAAACACAATGACAATGTGGAAATACAATTGCTTGTAAGTTCTTTCCCTTAGTAGGTAAAGCTGAAGTATATGCAGCTCACTGAAAGTGGTGGACTAACTGCACCCTTACCCTTACAGTCCAGCTTATGTTCAAATCTTTTGCTTGAATAAAGACTGTTATAGCTGTCTTACAAACTTTAGGCCTGATTTTGTGAAACCTGATTTCTTGGAGCAGAGATTGCTCCACTGAAGCCCTGGCTGGTGCTGGACCTCCATCCAGAGTTGCACTGTGTCCATCACACTGGGCAGGGGGCCAGTGAGAGTGCCTGGCCCCCATGAGAGCCCATGCAGGATGCAGGGCTTGCAGACACTTTTCTAAATTATTCCTAAATGGTATTTTCCTCCAGGATTAATCCCTTGATTCCAGGTCTCACAGTTACTGCCATTCCTTGGGTTTACTTCAAGCCCTGGTACAGCACCTCTCCTCAGGAAAAAGAGCAGGGCTGAACATGTGATAACCCATCTTAGCAAAGCAAAATGTTATCTGTTTAGAGGAAAAGCATTCTCTTTGAAAAACATGTAACAAACCAACAAAAGAATGTTTAAATTTAAGCCAATTTGTTAATATTGCTTCAAAGCTCTTGCAAGACCTGCCAAGGAACAAGACACAGTGTCTCATTCTGGACAGGACCACATTTTAGCACCACTTTTTGCTAGTTCGTTTGAACCAGAACAAACCAGGACTGGCTCCTCTCAGGGTGCAAACCTACAGTAGGATTACAACCAGCACAGGGAACTGGCAAGAAATATCCCCCACTGACTTTTATGCCCAATGGATGTCTCCAACAATTCTCTTTTAAATATACATTAACCATCTAAAAAGCTACCTAGTTCAAAAACTTATCTGAAAATCATACGTTTTCACACTTTTGCTTTTCTTATTAGACCTGTTCAGGTAATTTAAAGAAAGAGGGTCAGAGGGGTGTTTTTCCAATGTCTTGTAAGAATATTCTGTCACAACAGTTAGAGCAGCAATTAAACCCAACACTATTTATAAGTACACATAACAAAGTGCTTTACTGAAAGAAAAAGCTTCTTGGGTGCTTCTTGGATGACTTTACAGGACACAATATTTGCCTGTGATGGGAATTTGGCAAAGGCAAAAGATACATATATATGAAAATTTCAAAATAAAGCCCTCTCAGAATACAGTAGTGAAAAATATTTCTGGACAACAGACTGCTGAAATCAGGAATCCAAAATATGAAGAAAATGATTACATGTAATGTAAATTAGATGGTTATTTCATCTGGGCTAATAAGCTAGAGAATGTGTTCTTTCCAAGAGGAGAACAATGAAAGAATTGGGGATTTTCTTGCATCACTTCTCCTGATCCAAGCTTCCCCAGACCTGCCAAGGGGTCTGGAGCACAAGGCTGATAAGGAGCAGCTGACAGAGCTGGGGGTGTTTAGCCTGGAGAAAAGGAGGCCCAGGAGGAACTTACCACTGTCTACAACTCCCTGAAAGGAGGTTGTGGTTGAGGTGAGAGTTGGTCTCATCTCCCAGGTAATGAGAGACAAGATGAGAGGAAATGGCCTCAAGTTGCTCCAGGGGAGGCTTAGACTGGTTATTAGGAAAAATTTCTTCTTGGAAAGGGTTATCAATGTTTGGAACAGGCTGCCCAGGAAAGGGGCGGAGTAACCACTTCTGGAGGCATTTAAAAGACCTGTAAATGTGGCACTTGGGGACATGGTTCAGTGGTGGAGTTGGCAGTGCTGGGTGAATGGTTGGATAGAATGATCGTAAAGGAATTTTTCAAACTAAATGATTCTATGAATCTATGATTTTCCAGTCCAGGTGGAGTTACATGGTCTTAATAGAGGCTGCAGGAGTCTATCAGACCTTAGAAGATCCTCAGAAAACCATCCAGATGATACTGAAAGGCAACCCTTTACACAGTATTCTCCTCAGAGCTAAAATAAGATGCCACATTATCAGTCTTTCAGTAGAGACTGATGCTACCTCTTGCTCTCTGTCTGGAGAGGTGACAGAATGATGGCAGCTGCACATCCAAGTGGCTGTCAGGGGAGTAATGATGCTGAGCAGGAGCAGAAATGGACAAGTTGAAAGCAACGTGAGAAGCAGAGCTGTTGGACTCAACAAGCAGTCCTTGCAGCTACAGGAGATTACACTTTAGTAGTTTTGAAGCAACACAGCAATTTACTCTCAAATTTCTATTAAACTGCGGCTTTTAATGCATGACTCTAATGAACAAAATCAGAGTCCTAATAAAAGTAAGGCTTTAAGCTACTTCTGAGCATCTCTTTAGAGCTAAGGCCTAGTGCCTGTAAGATGCAATTTCTAAATCTCCTCAAATACAAGCACATAGATATAAGGCATAAGTCTGCACTATATGCAGTCATATACATACAGAAATGAAGCAAATAAGGGTGGTGAAGGCAAATAAGGCCACTTCTGAATATGTGAATGTCTTCTTTTGAATGGTCAGAATCCTGTGAAATTCTCTTTTTCTGCATCATGGAACACCAGAAATTTCTTGCCTGCAATTTTCAGGTTACGGGCAGGAATCCTCCACTGGTAGAAGGATTTGCACACCACAGTCTGGATACCACTTGTATTCTCACCTTATATAGCACTAGGTAGCAGAAGCCCTGTCTCCTGGAGTCCTGTGATTTCTTGAAAATGATAGTCCTTGCTTGCAATGGGAAAAAAGAAATGCTGAATCCAAAAGGATCAAAATCCTAAAATCTAACAGTTCAAAGATCAACTAAAAAGAATATACATTTAAAACTGTCATCATTTTTAATCCATCTGCAGAAATTAATGATTTAGCCTTTGAGGTTTCACCATACTGGTTAACAAACTCAGAAAAAACATGATGTTACAAAGCAAAAAAACCCAAAAGAAGACACGCAAGAAAAACCCAAACCCAAACACACAAACAAAAACCCAAACAAAATGAAATAAAAACCCCAAAACCCCCACAATTTAGTGAAATGAACTGCATAGAAACAATTGAACATCTTGCATTTTGCTTTAATTGATTTTAAGGATAGATTACAAGCACTTTTTTACATGCATGAAAAATGATACAGTACTAGAGACCCCTCTGGAGCACCAGCTTTATTAATTTCTACTCTTGTCATATTTAATCAAGCTACCCAAACTTGATCTCAGGGTTGTAATTTCTGGGATCATCAGATTGATCCTACATTCACTAAGTGACTGCATACTGATAAACTGGTTGCTGACCTTGGGTTAACCTTCTAATGTTGTTAAACCTTGGACTTCTATTCATGCTCTACCACGATGAAGGTCTTGTGACCCTCATGCTCCTGGCTTTTCTAGTGCAATTGAGAAGGCACAATTAGGTAAAGAACCCTGCCAAAAGGCAGAATGGAGCAACATCTTTTGGTTTTGTTTTCCATCTCCAGCAGAGTGAGGACACTACTTTTCAGGGATAGATGGCATCAGTTCCTGAGGCCCCAGTGGCTTGGAATAGAAACTGACCAAAACTGAGAGAATATTGCCTTTCAAAGTCCTATTTTGCAGACTTTTTCCTTGCATCTAAGTGGAATAATTCAGATTAAAACTTCATTCTATTTAAGCGTACAAAGTAGCTAAACAGTCAGGAAGCATCAAATCACTGAGCAAATTGTTCTCTTCTGTCAGCAAAGGAGGAACTCACCCTGCACAGAGAAGAAAAATGGTTTTGTCTAACTTGTAACACTCTCACCCTGGGTTCAAGGAAGGAAACATTGTCCCTAATCCACCAGGACCCATTTTGGGAAGCTCACAGGGCTGTGCAGCCACCTTATAACCTGAAAGGAGGTCTCACTCTACTGGACAGATTCTCATTTGCAGACACAACCACACCACAAGTATAGGGAATGCAAAGAGAGCTGTGTTTTCTTTGGAACCGATAATAATGATTGTTAATTATTTAATACTCTAAGTCTGCTGACACTTTTCATCCATCCCAGTGTGATGTGCCTTGGAGACTGTGCCCATTCTGCTTTTTCACTGGCAAACTCATCCACCAAGACCTGGCTCTGACTCTATTAGTCCACCTCCTGGCTGCTGCCAGATGCACACCAGATGGTGAATTTTCATTCTGTACATGAAGAGTGCTGCTTTTTGGGAGAGGAGATGACTTTCCGGCTGGTTTTGGACAGCCAAAGCACAGTGCAGTTCTGGATACTGACAATTTTGCTAGCCACTACAACCCATAACACAAATCATAACTTTGAGGCTGGCTGTGATGGATCTAACATCCATCCCCAGAGAGTGACTGTGAGGCCACATGAATGGCTACACAGCCATAGAAACCTCCACAGTGTTTGAGAAGCCTATTAGTGGCAAATGTGTACAAATTGGCAGTTCCTACCAGATTTTCCAGCCTGTTAGACAGACAAGCTCGTTAGAGTAAAATTTACTCTAAATATGTAAAACCTGATGGTTTGAAACTGAGATGTTTTCTGGAACAGTTCAGCAGCTTGTTATAATTGTAGCATGATTCAGTGCTTGGGCAACTTCCATATCTCAAGTGCTGTCTAAGCTACCAGCAGAGTTTCTGGCAGGAGCTAGCCAGAATGTCACCCTCAGAACACTGGAGCAGTGGTGCTTCCACCAGCCAGCCAAAGATTTCCTAGAAGAATCCCTTGCTTCCTGCAAGGCTGAAAACATTTGATGAAGAAATACAGCATACCTGCTACATCCCCCTCCCTGACCCCTTCCTAATTGTTATAGGTATTTTCCCAAGCTTATTATTACCACCATTTTTGAAACCTTTGCCATCATCACTCCAGAGGGTAGGACTGTACTGGGATCCACATGTTCCATGTGGGGAAGTGGGACACAAAGAGGGGTGCCTCTAGGAAGACTTGAGACCTACCAAGGAAGGGAGGGTAAACCCAAGTCCTGGTTTAGCAACCCTCTCATTAGGTAAATTTTCTTAATAAGCCATTTCAATCCTGTTCCCAATTCTTTTCACAGCATCTGGAACCATTGTTGTTAACTTTTGTGTTAAGGGATGGAGCACAATAGTACATTGAGCTATGTATTGTGCTTTCAGAGGCATTTTATCACATTCAGCATTGCCTTTTCCGCCCATTTCCATTGCAATCGGATTTCAGTAGATGTAGAGGGTTATTAGAAGAGACACCAACACTTGCAAGTATGTGCCAGATCAGAACACCAGCTTCAAACATTGCATGGCATTGTCTCTAAGTGGGTCAGTTCATAAAATATTATCTGTTGAAATGATGCCTATGCTGCAGTAAGAAAAAGGGGAAAATGCAACAGTAATTGAAATGATATGATTTTAAAAGTCTTGTACCTGGTGCATGTTCAAAGAACAATTCAGTGTTCCATTAATAATGCTTCTAGGACACAGGAAATTTGCAAAATGTTGCTTCTAAAGATTATGATCAGAAGTTAAAAGAAAATACAAAAAAAGGGATCTTCAAGAAAATTCTGTGTCTGGGTCTTGTGACATTATTATTTGCACATTTCCTTTCCTTTTTTTTTTTTTTTTTTTTGCAGAGAATGGGTTTTGGGTGCATCCCTACCTCAAATGTCTATTCAGTGTGCTAATGAGATAAGGAACATAAAGAATATGTTGTGAAATAGCAAAGCATTAACTATTGCTCCATTTCCATGTATTCTTTAATAACAGACATTCTAATTCAGCAGAAGAATATTTTACTGACCTTTCCACTTATTTCTAGTTCACTGGTGTGTCTAGAGCTATCTTGTCACTTTGTAATTCATTTTTGTTTTAGCCTAAGTGACTGCTCAGAAGCAACAAGCCTGCTGGAATGTCAGGCACAAACTCCACTCTGGAGGCACTGAAATGAACCTACAGCCACTGGGGAGCTGGGAAAGGGGCAGAAACTTGTGTAGAGGAAGTGACCCATGAGAGAAAGCGAGATGTGCTCCTGCAGTCTGTTCCAGCTGAAGCCCTGGCAGGCAGCATTTCATCGCTGTTGGGACTCTCAGTACTGAAGCCTGAAGGTTGCAGAGGTTGGGCCACATGGCCAGGTCGGCTACTGAGAACACAGGATGCTATTTGCTGCCCAAGCATAATGGGAATTAATATTTTTCTTGGTGCGCCTCCCTGAGTATTCTATAACCACTGGTCTCAAAATGAGGTAGGCTATGAGAGATGAGGCCAGATTCCCTAGAGATTGGAAGAAATAGAAGAAATTCTTCAAGTTCCTTTCATTTTACAGAGGTTTTGTTTTCCTCTGGGCCTTGAGAAGAAAAAAAACCACTTTGGTAAATTAAAAACTAGTTCAACTCTCCTGCTTAGTGGTCTCTTCTAGAGAGAAGTGAGAAAATTTTATATTAACTTCAGACATGGACAAACTCTCTTTCACCCCACACTTTATCTCTGACTTTTACTGCTCTTGAATCCAGTCAATGATGCTATGAGCAAATGCAGTTGTGTCTACGTGATGCTAATATGTCTCTGTGTCTTCCTCACAACACTTACTACACTGGTAAACTCTCCAGGTCTCATGATCTTTGCCTGATACTTCAGAAGTTACTCTTTAAAAAAGAAACAAAACTTTATTGCTTGTGTTCACAGCCAAGAAAACTCCAAGGCATTGTTAATCCTTTGGTTTTTTTAAGTACTCCTGGGTGCCGAGGTTTCAGTCAATGTGAGCATTGGTTTGATTCCACTACACTGGAGCAGAAACAACCTGGCAAAAGATTCAGAAGCCTACTCCAGAATTTTTTGTCCTCTGGTTGCATACTGAGTTTGGATAAACAAACAGTATTTTAGTATGTTTGATATGTTTTGGAGTCAGCTACGAAAGATTGCCCAGGATTGTGTCCAGACAGGTTTTGACCATCTCCAAGGACTGAAGCTCAACAACCTCTCTGGGCAACCTGTTCCAGTGTTTGACCAACAACATAATAAAAAAGTTATGGTTATGTTTAAAAGCAATTTCCCACATAGCAGCTCATGCCTTTTACTGTTGCCCTTTCGATAAACATAACTGAGAAGTGTCTGACTCTGTCTTCTTTACTGCCCTGTTATTTTGTCCATATTTCACCAGTTTATCTATGAGGATGTTATAGGAGTCAGTATCCTCTCATTGTAGAAGGATATCAGGTTGGTCAGACTTAATTTCCCCTTCATAAATTCATGCTGACTACTCTCAGTAACCTTCCTGTCACTGATAGGTTTGGGAATGCTTTCCAGGGTTATTTCTTCCAATATCTTCCCAGGGATCACGGTGAGGCTAACCAGCCCAGAGTTTCTCAGATCCTCCTTCTTGCCCCTAGTGAAGATAGGGAGTGACATCTATTTTTTAGTATATCTAAACTGGTCATTCTACCTCTCTGAGGAGCTAATGGGAACAAGTAGGCACTTCTAGGGCATTACATAGCACAAGTTCATTTGACATTTTCTTCATTAAAATAAGAAAGGTGCAGGAGAAATATCTTCTCTTATTGACGTAAAGGAAGGGCAGATGACTAGGTAACAATTGGATGCCTCTATGTGCACACCTGTATTTGGCTCAGTAAGTCCAAAGAATTTAAAGAACTCTCAACTTTGCCATCAAGGACAAGCAGGTGATGATAATAAAGTTCATTTTTACCCACAAACAGAAGCCTTCCCCTGCTGCCGAGTTATACACCAGTCAGGACAGCGGATGGATGAAACAATATATTTGATGGCAAAGGGTCTTTCTATTTCTTTCCATTTGAACAATTCTTCTTCAGAGGGAAAGAACTGCAGCCCACCCTCAGATCCCCTTCTAACCTACCCTGTTTTGCTGAAATCCATGAAGTGCTGTGGCAGATGGGCTAGCCTTGCAAGGTGATCTGCTGGCTACCATCAAGCAATGAATGTCGTATGTTAAAGTAGCACAAGCCCCGGCCAAATTGTAAACTGTTTTTCCCCCCATTTTTTATCTATTATGAGTGATCACAGAAAGAAGCAAGAAATATTAGCAGTGGAGTTTTACGTGAAAAGTAGCAACAGTGTCTTTGGATACTTAGGGGTATCCTTTAAATGACAGTGAGTCACTACCTTTCATGTTATAGTCCCTTTGGTTACAATAAAGAGTGCTGCCTTTCACTTTTATTCCAGGATACACAGCCAATTTCTACAAAATTCAGCCTTTCACTTCTCCATGTTAAAACAAGCAACAAAACACAAAACCAAACAAAAAACAACACAGAGAAACATAGGAAATATGGCTGTGAGAGGAATACAGCCTGAAGGGATGATTCTTCCCTCTAGCACAGATTGCTTCCCAACCCAGATTCCCTTGCCTAGCAGCAGCCTTTAAATTCTGTATGTGTCTCTCCTGATATCTGGTGGAATCTGGATTCAAGGCCAGGTGTGTGTGTTGCACCCATAGCTGCATTCATGGCTGCCTGCCCCGCAGTGAGTCAAGCACCTCCTGCAAGAGACCAGCTTTTCAGAGATTCAGGAGCAATGATCCCAGGTGGGTTTGACATATGATCTCAGAGTGGTGAAAGAAAAGCATCCAGCCCCAATGTTATTCCTTTCCACCAGAGACTTTCTGAAAGGAAATGTTGAAGAAAATTAAAAAGCAAGCAAACAAAAAATTACCAAGGGAACAAGGCACAAGAGAGGCAGGACAAAGGCGGAAAATGCTTGGAAAAACATTTCCCTCTCCTGACAAGTCTCAGTTATGTACAGAAAGCCTGTGAGAAATACTGAGCCTGTGACAGCAGAAACATCCCAAAGAGAGCAGTGTGCAGGGGGAGCACAATTAATAATAAAGCCCTGTGGAATTTGTGAAGGTTCAGCACAAAAGCTTGAAGCCATCTTTTGAGAAGCCGAATCAGCTTTAATTACTGTACTCTGGGTTATTCTTTTAAAATGCTTTTGCAGTGAAAGTTTCTCAGTCTGAGGGAGGGCCATGCTGCTCTGCTATCATTTCCCTTCATTGTTACAGGCTTCAGCACACAGTGAATGTGCGCGAGGACAAGAAGATCCTCAGTCTTTCATTTCAAGTGTTATTTTTTTTCCCTTTTCATTAACAGCCTTCAAGAAGAAAAATAACTACTTAGGGCAGGGTTTTCTTTTTCTTCTCTACTTCTCTTCTTTTCCTATTTTTTTTTTTTTTGGCAGGCTGGGTGAGGCCCTTTGCATTCACTACACCTTGTTATCTTAAAACCAGTATAATAGAGATACACATATGCTCATTACTAGTAGCTGTGCCTTCGTAATGCTCCCTATGATGTTATTTTCAGCTCATAATAGACAGTGGATGATCCGTGCAGAATAGTGAATGTGGTGTTGATTTTTCCCTCACTTCAGCACAATCAGTGAAGGATCTCCCCCGTTTGTAACACTGAGAAAGAGGGAAGAATTCACTCCCTGACAAAGCTTTCCAGAGCCTGGTTGCTGCAAAGCCTCACTCACCAACAGTAACAGAGTTTACTTCAGCAATAAGGTAGAAAGCTCTCAGTTTCTGGACTTCAGACACTGATAGAGAGAACTTATGTTTTTTAGAGTGAACTAAATACATTATTTAGGGGGACAAAAGTAGGAAGATGAGGGGGAAGTAAAGTGGGAGGAGGCATCTAATCATTCTTCAACTGCTGCTAGAAATGTTAGTGATGTGCAACACAGAGGGGAAGAACACTGAGCATGATAAAAAAAGCTTAGCCAAAACATGTTTGCTGTTCCCCTCTGTCTTGTTTGGCCTTTTACGTGTTTTTCAGTGTACTGAGTTTTCATAAAAATTAGAGGTGGCTACATGTCATTATGTACCATCACATAGCAGGAGGCACAGTTGCGTCCACATTTGCCAATGTCTTTTAAAATACGCTTCATGGGAAGAAATACAGGCAGAGAATCCCATAAAATACACAAAACCCAGTAAGTCATTTGTCCAAACCTGAAAACAATACAAGCAGATACCTCACTGGTTGGGAAAAGAGCTACCTGTACTGCTCTGGGGCTAGAAATTTCCAGTGTGATCAGCTCTAGCAAATACAAGATTTGAGTTGAAGTTATTTTCTTTTGGTGCAGAAACTGCTATGCAGTTTAGGATTATGCACTAAATCCCATGGATGGCACTTCCTTTATTCCAGTTAAACTCAGAGAGAAAGATGGTGAGGACAGAAATTAAAGTAGGGCATGATAGTGACAAAGGAAGAAGTATGATTGGAGCGTCTTCAGGACCAGCACCGAGGATTAGTTTTGAGGATGATTCAAGTGGATTTCTCTTGTGTCAAATACAGCCTCATTCATCACTGTGTCTGTGCTCAATTGCAATTCCAAGGTTCAAATGTCCTCAGTGCCACCCAGGAGACAGTTCCAGCTGTGGGAGCATAATTGTTTCTTCAGTTCCCACCACTACCAAAAACTTGTTCTCAGGAGCAGTGTTCTGTCTGAACAGTGGATGAGATTAGGGCTAAGAACCACTTATGAAGTCATTGCCTACTCCTTTAAATACAGTAAAAAAAAAACCAAAACAACAACAAAAAACCAAAACCAAAACAAAATATAAAAAAACACAAAACAAAACAAAACAAACCAAAAAAACCCCAACAACAACAAAACAAAACAAACCAAAAAAACCCCAACAACAACAAAACAAAACAAACCAAAAAAACCCCAACAACAACAAAACAAAACAAACAAACAAACAAGCAAACAAAAAAACCACCAAACAAACAAAAAAAAAAAAAACCCCAAAAAAAAAAAAACAAAAAAAACCCAAAACACAAAAAGGAAAAATCCCAGCAGCAAAAACTGTGTATTGTTAGTACACAATAGCTCATCACCTTAAGTAAATTCTCTCACTGTGAGTTCTTTTGAAATCCCATCCCACCCAATTCCACCTATGTTCCTGTCACTACCAGACATTCATTTCTAGCTATGGCCATCTGCACTCTCTCCTTTCTCCTCTCTAGATCAGAACATCTGATTTGAAGAAGGTTTGGGGCTTCTTTGATAATCTGACTGGAGCCAGACAAACAGACATTCCTTAATTAATATATTTCCCATTGTTTCCTTGAGGACTTCTGGAATTTCCTCAAGTCATATTCCATCTTTGTTATTGTCTCATTTCCTGCTCATGTCGCCTCACCGTCTCCTGTGCCTGCACCAGTGGAGTAAACACGGAGTAGACTGCAGTGCAGTCACACAGGGTAGCTCCTGTTCACTGCAAGGATCTTTCAGGAAAGTGAAGAAGGAAGTCTGGAAATAACTTAGAATAAACAGCAGTGAACTGACATACAAAAAAATGATGTTCTGCGGGATCCCAGATAACAAAGTTGGATTTTACCAAACTGGAAGCTTGTTTTGGATTTGTGTTGGATTTTACCAAACTGGAAGCATAACTGGAAGTCTTTAGTGAACAGGAGTCTATGACTAAGAAAGACCTTGGGAGCAAATCTGCTGCTACAGTTCAAGAAAAGCTGTCTTATCATTAGGGAAAAGTGATTTTTCCCCTTGTAGCAAATTGTTCTTGAAAGCACAGAAGTTATTAACAACGTTCCACGGGTTAGCATGCATGTCTTAACAAAGCCAGGAAATTCCAGTTTGACTCTACCTGGGATGACTCCACTGCATGCAGGCAGGGTAGTGTGCTGTGCACTGAGTAAGTTATACACATTTTTTTAATGTTTGATTCTCATCCAGTTCTCCCATCTTTAAGATGCAGGCAAAAACTTAAACTCATCGTCTTCCAGACAAGAATATTTTTAGATTAAAGATTTTCTTTTGAGATCTTCAACATTTGTAGTACAGTTTTGGTTGCTACAGACATCGTAGCTTTACATTTCTGATTCCAAGATGCCTTTCTTCTAATTTATCGATAATGAAAGCTGTGCAACAATTACATTAATACAGTATTAATATTATATCCATCTTCAAACTGAAAAAAAGGCAGCACATTTTTTGCATGTTTTGATCACACTTTGCTTATTGGAATGGAGCTACTGAGTCAGTTTCTCCCCCCAGCTTCCCTTCAGTAGGGACTGCCCTGCTCTGATGATCCTGATTGCCCTGCAGTTGTGGCTTTTATACAGACAGGAGACTGCTTGTCAGAGCAAATAACGAGAGCTGAAAATACAGTAAGACTCTAGGAAGAAACTCTGTGTTATGGTTGAAGGGTGTTTCTTCTTATTAGGGGTGAATATGAGATCTTCTTGAGTGTAAGACTGTCCTATGGGGACCAAATTATTTCAGTTTAATGCCCCTTGCACCATTCTTTTGAGTGTCAGTTTCCAGTGGCTAGACTCCTCTCACAAGAGGAGCATTGGTTTCTTCTGCTGGAGTGAATTTCACCTAGTGCTGAAGCCAGGCAGCTGTGAAAAAGCCCTGGCAGAGGGAGTTCCTGCTGCTCTGATGCAGGAACATACTGGGTCTTCAGCTCAGCAATGCCTAAGATGCCATAGTCTCTGAAGAGACTCAGCCCTTGATTCAAGATGGAAAGGCCTATCAGCATAAGGACAAAATCAGGTCTTTAAAAAGCTAAAAATGTTCTGTGGTGGTAGAACAACACAATCCTATGTATTCAGGAGCCAGTTTGTTTTCTCTTCAAATTCAGCAGGGAGGGAACAAATTGTAGATCATTTTGCTTAGTTTCAGAACGCAGTGATTTACCTTTGGTCCATCTCAGAGTTTCAAGCTGGCAATAAATTGCAGCAATTCATTCCAAATTGCTTATAAGTGGCCTTTTCATGCATTTCTTTTTTCTGTTTCAATTTGAAAACCATTCGGGTTAATTGAGATGCAGTCCTTGACTAGCAAACGTTTGTTAAGGACACCACTATGTAGACACAGCTGAAGTGGCAAAAAAACTCACCATATTTGTCTGAGATGGAAACTCACTTCTATCTTTCTTAGTACAGAACATGATTATATTGTTAGTGCAGTTATTCTGTTGTAAATGCTGTTTATGCCATCAGTATATCCTGCAAAAATAAATGAAGATTACAACCTCCTAGACAAATACAAATTTTCAGAAGTTTCATCTGATGAAAAGATGAAGAATGACAAGTTTCAGACCTCACACGTGATGGCTGTCAAAGTTACACAGTACAGACACAGAGAATTTATGTGACAGGATGTGCTGGGAAATTTTAGTATATGCTTAGTGCATCACAGCAATATACCACAAACAGAGGCCACCAGCAGCAGCAGTGTGGTGGACTTGTAAATTAAAAATAGCTGACATATCCCTCTATTTAAATCAAGGGGAGTGTTCATGAAGTGAATTCTCATCCTGAGCATGACTGGCAGAGTGTGTGATTTAGCATCTGTGATTTAGTGTAGGGAGCTGTGTATGCATTTTGTCAGGGTGATTTCTCCCTTGTCATTAAATTTGGCCTGCAGAGGCTGGCCAGGAGTGCCTGTCTTAAACTCCCACACAGAGAACGCAGAGGAGGATGACTGAATGGGACTAGGACCCCACGATGTAACTGCTGGTCTGGGTTTAAATGAAATCCATGTGGCACCCAGGCAGAGATGCCAAATGAGTAACCTGGCACTCTGGCCGAGGAGCTATCAGCGCTGCACCCGGTGGGACACTCATATACCAGGTCTTACAGGAAAGGTGGGGAGCAGAGATTCAACAGAGAAAGGAAAGAGGGGTGGAGAGAATGAGGAGGAAAAGCTAGGAGGAGAGTGGGGTGTATGTCTAGGAGAAATTTGCCTTCCTGGGGTGGTGCAGAGGACCTGAGAAGCCACAGAAGGGGATGTGCCAGAACTCATTCTGACCTGTGCCTCAGTTGCCTCAGTGACAGCAGTCCCAGCAGCCAGTCCCCTCAGCCACGGGCACAGGTAATGGCAGTGCAGGCAGCAGCACTGTGATGCTCTGCCTGGCCACCCACCAGGGTGCTCCCACAAAAAAATTAGCCCTACACTCAATTTCTACCTGCATGCAGGGCACTGTGGGAAACATGAAGGACGGCCACTGCCTCCAACAGAGCCTATGCGTGCCCTTGGACCTACCTTGGACTTATCATTAACCAACGTACCATCAAGCCACAACAACTGGAGATAAAGGACAACCCCAGGACTCTGCACGATCTCCATCAGCTGTGCAGGCCCATCAATTGGGTTTGCCCACTTCTGGGGGTGACCACCGAGGACCTCGCGCTGCTGTTCCATCTTCTGAAGGGCGATGAGGACCTCGACTCACCATGCTCCCTGACACCAGAAGCCAGGGTCACCATCAAAAAGGTCCAAGAGGCTCTTTCCACACGCCAGGCACACCGTGTTGCGCCAGGTCTTCCTTTTGAGCTGGTTTTGTTGAGTAAGTTATCCCAGCTACATGGCCTTATCTACCACTGGGATGCAGCACAGAACGATCCCCTCATTATTATTGAGTGGATCTTCCTACCCCACCAGCCAAGCAAAACTCTCACTACAGCACAGAAATTAATGGCTCAGATCATTATAAAGTCCCGAGCCCGCCTCTGCACCATGGCTGGGTGTGAATTCACATGCATTCATATTCCATTGGCTACAGGATTTTTGGACCACTTGCTCCAATCCAGTGAACATCTGCAGTTTGCTCTAGACAGTTTTCTAGGCCAAATTTCTGCGCATAAACCAAGTCATAAATTATTCAATTTGACCTTCCATTTGGCCCCAAAATCACTTCTAAGTCAGACACCCTTCAAGGCTCTAACGGTTTCTACTGACGGCTCAGGAGGCTCCCACAAGTCAGTTCTGACTTGGCGGGATCCTACAATGTGGGAGTGGGGGTCCGACGTTGACATGGTGGAAGGTTCACCACAAATTGCAGAGCTAGCAGCCGTCGTTAGAGGCTTTGAACGATTCACATACCAGCCTTTCAGCCTGGTGACTGATTTGGCCTACATTGCTGGAGTAACTGTCACGGCTGAACACTCATTGCTCAAGGAGGTGACAAACAAGAAATTATACCAGTTGCTTTTGAGATTAGTATATCTTATCTCCCACCGAAAACAACCATTTTTCATAATGCATGTGAGATCACACACCAATCTTCCTGGCCCCATCTCAGAAGGTAATCAGAGAGCGGATGCTCTGGCCATGGCAGTGCAAAGTCCCAACACCCCTGACGTATTTGCACAGGCGAAGCTGAGCCATACATTCTTCCCTCAGAATGTGCCAGCCTTGATGAGAACGTACCACATCCCCAGAGAACAAGCTCGAGCTATTGTAGCCACTTGCCCCACCTGCCAACCTACCAGTTTCCTTCTCTAAGCCCCAGAGTCAACCCCAGGGGATTGCAGAGTTGCCAGCTGTGGCAATCTGACATGATTCATGTGCCACAGTTTGGCTGGTTAAAGTATGTACGTGTCTCTATAGACACCTTTTCCGGAGCGGTCTTTGCCTCGCCTCAGCCAGGTGAAAAGGCTAAAGATGTTATGAAACGCTATCTACTAGCCTTCGCCACGTTAGGGGTCCCAAAAGAGATCAAGACAGACAATGGTCCAGCGTATGTCTCCCAAAAGCTCCAAGACTTTTTCAGCAGTGGGGCATATGCCACACCACAGGCATCCCCCACTCCCCCACTGGTCAATCGGTGGTTGAGAGAGCCCACCAGACCATCAAACGAGTCCTTGAGCAGCAACAGGGAGGGGCGGGAATTAGCTCTCCCATTGAGAGACTCTGCAAGGCTCTGTTTATGATTAACTTTTTAAACAACTCATTTAACGAGCCAAACCCTCCCGTATTCTGGCACTTTTGTAATTTGACCCATGCAAAGCTAAAAGAAAAACCGCCGGTGCTGTTCAAGGACCCGGAGACCCATCATATTAAAGGGCCTTTCCCACTCATTACCTGGGGGAGGGGATATGCCTGTGTTTCAACACCCACAGGACCAAAGTGGATCCCCGGCCGTAATATGAAGCCATGCCTTGGAGGACTCGCGGAAAAGATGGCTCATACACCTGAACACGGCCAGAACTTCAGTAATCCGGATTCAACGACAGCCTGGAAAGGAAGGAAAAAGAGACATAATAGCCACGACAACAACCAACCTCCCTCCTTACAGGCTGATCAATAATTCCTTCCCCACCCTTCCCCACCCTTCCCTCATGTATTTACCTACCCCCACCTGCCCTCACACTTACATCCAGTTCTTTACCTTACACCCTTTATTCGGTTATTTTGAAAAAAGGGGGAGTAGAGAAGGGAACGAGAAGTTGCAGGGGAGAGACCATTTGTTCTACCATTTGTTTTGTTTTGTTTACTTATTTGTTCCCTCTCAGAGGAGACCCACCCGCGGAGTCCCACATCATGGAAAAGTACATCTGTGTGGTCCTACTTTGCCATCTCCTGAAGTCAGGAGTCATCGCATGGATCATCCCGCAGCCAAAAGCCAATGTGTGGGTAACCCTGGACAAAACTATCGGCCAGGACCACATGTGCCTTGCCATGACGAGAGTTAAGGATCCACTGTCCACCTGCCTGGTGGGGATCCCCCTTAGACCCAATGACTACCCCTTCACTGGTAGGAGGCTAACCCTGTGGACACCTGGGACCAGTGGACGAGGATTTTGCCACAGGTGCCAGAGGAACCCCAAGAATTGGCACTGTTGGGGTCCTCCAAGGCCACTTATTGTGTCCGGTTTGGATACAAATTAACCAATCCTGAGTGGCTTAACTCAGCTGGCAATAGAAAGAGCTTCACCAAAGATATAAACCCAACAAAACGAGAATATGTCGCCCTCCATTGGTGTAATTATACCAGACCAACACTGTCTGCGTCCACCGGAAAACCCACAGTACTCCCCAGGGGGTGTTTTTTATCTGTGGAGACAGGGTCTGGGCCGGGATCCCTTCCTGTCTCCCAGGAGGGCCATGCACTCTTGAACAGCTTACCCTGCTGACGCCTAATGAAACTCAAACTATTAACTGGCAGAAAAAGAGTCAATTGGCCCGCCAAAAAGAGATGTCCAACAATTGGACGAAAATTGTAACTGAAATTATTGATTGGTCACACTCTAAGAAGGCCATGGTGTCCATATTCCTCCCTTGGGTAGTGGCCACCAAGGACTGAGGTGAACTTGGACACCTGGAATGTTGGCTGGGTAAGCAGGCCAATTTGACATCAAATGCACTGAGCCAGCTCCTAGAGGACGAGGAAACCACCCGGCAGGCTACCCTACAAAATAGGGCAGCAATTGACTTTCTCCTCCTGGCACATGGCCATGGCTGCGAGGAATTCGAAGGACTTTGCTGCCTCAACCTGTCCTCCCACAGCCGAAGTATCCACGTGATGATTTAAAAAATGAAAGACCAGATTCAAGAGTTAAAAAAGGATGCCAGCGGATGGTTAGAAGGACTTTTTAAGAACTGGGGACTCTCCGGTTGGGCCATATCCATTATCAAAACTACTCTCTGGATTGCCCTACTCATTTTTCTAATTTTATTTCTTTTTAGTTGCCTCAACAAAAGGCTTCTATTAAAATCTGCGGGAAACGATCTTTCTAAAAACAAAACGGGGGGAGATATTGCAGTGGCTAGGATCACCGCTGGGCAGCCACAAGGCCCAAGAACAGGTCATGCCCATTGGTGGGCTGTGGCCAGCGTTTAAAGTTCTCCTCCCTGTTAGAATGGATTCCTCCAGGCCTTTGTCCCCACAGTTTAATATAGGGTAATTCCCTTTGGTTAAATGGCTTGTTGGCATCCTGGATCTCTCAGCGCCTGGACCTCCCAATAAACCCAGCTGTTGAACCCCACACTGAAGATCCTTCCTGCCTCCTTTGTTGTTCACTGTCGCCCTGTCTACAATGTGTGTGCTCGTGCCCTGCACCACCAGGAGTACGTTTGCTGTTGCCCTCGTCTGGCCCTTGGTGCCAAAGTGGCTTCCCCTGACTGGGGGCCCTTCTGGAAGGCTGCAGCAACTGACCACCACCACACGCCGCAGCAGTTTTGTTTTG
>VZRQ01000373.1:503156-574475 GCA_013397975.1 Machaerirhynchus nigripectus
AAAATGGAGGGCGGGGTACAGTACTAGATATGGGAAGGAAGGGGTGGGCAGAACAGGGGGCCAATCAGGGTGCAGAGAAGGAGGGACTAAAGGAAGGGGGGGCCAATGGGGATTACCATCAGGGAGAACTTTCTAGGGAATGGACTTATAAGGAGTAAAAGGGGCGCTATGCCAACAAGGCATTTAACCAAAGGGAATTACCCTATATTAAACTGGGGGGACAAAGGTCTGTAGGAATCCATCCTAACAGGGAGGAGGCCTTTAAATGCTGGCCGCGGCCCACCAACGGGCCTGACCTGTTCTTGGGCCTTGTGGCTGCCCAGCGGTGATCCTAGCCACTGCAACAAGCCTGGCACAAATGGCAGCAGCCAAACCACATTCAAGGAAAGATAACTTTTTTGAAGTATAATTATCTTTGTGACTCTCCCTGGCTTCAGAGGACAGTAATTTCCTGCTGGATTATTCCTGCAACAGTCAAATGCAGTGCAGACAGATGCTAGTTTTAGACTAGTTTGGGCTAGTTGTGGACCAGTTTTAAAAGTTTTTCTGTCTTTCCCCCTTACTACCCCCAGCCATCCATGCCTTCTCCTTGCTCCCCAGTTGGCTTGCCCCTCAGCTGTGCTGGGACAATTCCTTGGAGGCTGCATTCAGTGCTTTCCAGAACTAAATCTGGAAAGGATTTATTCTAAACTGAGCTGGCTGTGTTATCTGGGCTTCAGAGCAGCCCTGAAAGCACTTGAGCTAGCTCAGCTGAGACAGGAACCAGGGACAGGAATAAGCAGGCTGGGGAGAGAGCTGAGGAGGGGAGGGCAGGTCCTTCAGCTGGCTTTGCCTCCAGAGTGGTTATCCTGCGAGAACATGACTTTGGTAAGCTCTTTTGCATAGGCTCATGCAAATTGGGTGCTTTTTAAGGGGTAATGATGTGAAAGATACCGATAGAGAGTCCCTTTCCAAACAGTTGTGCTGGAAGGGAGCACAGCTTCACTGAGGTTTAGAAACTGCCCTTCTGCTGAAGCCTCTGAGGCAGCGGGTGCAGCTCTGCCCACAGAAGGACCCCTGCAAAGGTTGAGTCTTTGCTCCAAGCAAATCCAGCCAAGGATCACTCACTCCCTGCTGCTGAGGGTTTTCCTGCCCCCAGCACAATGTGCTCATTGCTTCAAGTGAGTGCAGAGCATATGATCTACCTGCTGCTGCGTGCATGTCATCCAGAGCAGTGTTGGCAGAAGAACTGAATTGATCATACATAGAATTTAGGCTCATGCTAAGAAAAGGAAAATGAATTAAGCATTAAAATTCTCATATCAAGATGGCAAGACAGGAAATTTGTCACAGCTTCCTGGAAGGGTCTGTTATAAAGCCCATGTATATTTTTCCCATTAACACTCAATTACAGTGTATTTTTCTAGTTCAGACATTGTTCTTGAAGTGTCATCTCAAGGGCACTAGAGACACTAACCACAGAGCAGAACCAAAAGAATCAGGATTTTAAAAAAAGAAAAAAAAAAAGAAAAAAGAAAAGAAATAATGAATCTGAACAATGGCATTTTCAAAGAATTTAAGCAGATAATTTCAGAGTTTAGAATAAAGATCTGTATAATATGTATAATATATAATAGATGTATACATTTTAGGTAATATTGGACATGCCTCCAGCATCTCTCATGGGGAAAAAGACCCAGTTTACATATTATTTCATGGTATAAAAGATCTCTTAATTTTTTTCAATTTTTAGGTTTTTTTTTAATTGCAGAAGGATTCACATTAGAGTGAAATTGGTACATTTAATGCTTCATTCTTTCATTGAATTTTATTCATGAATATATATAATATATAAATATATACAAATAACATGAAGTCTGTTGAGACGTATATCTGGCATTGCTCCTAGCCAGGTGCATCATACAATGTCTGAGCAGTAATCTCATCTGGCATTACGTGTTTTTTCAATAAATCAAACTAAACAAGATTATGATTGGACATTATGTTTCAAGACTAGCCAGGACCTGCTACTATATTTATGTGGTAACCAAAAATCCTAAAGGAATGTAACTGCTAAAGTGTCCTAAAATCATGTGTTAAATACCTGTTAGATACATTGAGAGATTCACCTACTTGAAAAACATGACTGCAAGAAATTAATGAATGTAAGAATGGTCTATTAGGGTCTCTAACCTAAGATCCACTCCCTCACCCAGCTTTCCTTTGAAAATAGCCAGGAGCAGACACTTAGTAATAGCTTAAGATAAGTGCAAACCCAGAGTGAGCTGTCCTCTCATGTGTACTTTGTTTATTCTATAAAACCACTTCATAATTTTTCTTTGTGTCATATAGCACTTGTGATATGATTAGCTAGGAAGTTTCCTGCTTCATTCTCTATTTCCTTCTCAAAAATTCCTAACTTTCTGCTTGCATGTTGGCCACCAGAAAACTACACAAAGTGACTCCAAGGTCTCTTTGATACTAATAGCTGATTTAGAGCTCATGATTGTATATGTGTGTATTCTCATGTGCTTCATCTTTTATCTATCAGCACTGAATTGCATCTGCCTTTTATAGCACAGACAGCATCTTGGGGATCTAATTAATTCCTTGCCCTCATCTTCAGTTTCAGCTGTTACTGTTAATTCCATTCCATCAATAAACAATTCCATTTTCTTACTTTCCAGTTAAAGAGTACTCACATGATCCATTATAATCTCACAGTTGTGAGAGGTAGAAAAGTGAAATTGGGGGTGACATTCATTTCCATCACTCCTGCAAAATATCAGAGAACATTTTTTGGCTTGAAGGTTCTCTCTTAGTGTCTTGCTCTCACAACAGGGATTGAATAGTAGGTTTGCCAAAGTTTTCAGTTTTCTCCAATATTTTGTCTATGGTGCACCCACCTTTGTTTGCTGTACACAATATAGCAATATTTGCTTTCTACTTGAATTGCATCTTGTCTTCCTCAACTAAAGCTTTCTGCCATGTTTTTGATTCTAAATGGTTTAATGGCTGCTGGATTGGAAAGACCGTGGAAATGGCCAATCAGAATGGAAATATTTCATAGATTTACAGATAGTGTAACAGGGTCCATTACATGATTATTGACCCCATAAGACAACTTTGTAAATCCCATGTTTATGTTTAAAGTGATCTGGGAGAGAAATTAGCTGCTTCTGATCACTTTCATATTCTTTTCCTAGATCTGAAAAAGCCTTCTTTCAAGAGCTGTTTTTCCTCTTTGCCTGCACCTGAGATCAAACACTTAGCAAGAGAGGCTGACTTACAAGTGGAGTGCATACTGCAAAAGTATCCACAAACATTATTTCCCCATAGAAAACAAGGAGTTAAAGAAGTAACTGGAACAATGGGGAAATTACCACTGAAAAGTCTTGTGAATCCTAATGAGAGGCTGAAATCCATCCAGTTTGAAGCACACCACCACCCTGGAAGGTGCAGTACTTTGCTAACTCCTTATGTTCAAAATGGTAGTATTCCTTTCATGAACAATTTGGAATTGGAAGCCAGCAGCTGTTCACTGAGCTTTTTTCTAAGCAGGCTGTCAAGCCAAAAATTGAAATAGTGCTGCTTTGGACAGAAGTAACATTTAAAAATGCAGTACAAATAGCCTAGTATTTTGGTTACAGCAATATTATTATTATTATCATCATCATAATTATTATTAAATAGCAATAACCGTGGAAAAACATTAATAATAATAATAATGATGATAATTATAATAACAATAATTATACTAATGTGCAGGTTTCTTGTTTTCTTTCCATTGTATCAACAATATGGGTTGAGAACAGAGCTCCCATAAGACCCTGCTCTCCAACAGAAACCTGCTAGAGGTAATTTTCACCTGGAGGTGAAAGAAACATTTTAAAATGTTGTATAAAATGATATGTTCAGTCTTTTATACTGACAACAACAGAGAAATTGTCTGGAGGGCCAGTTATGAAACAATTGCACAAGTTACAAGGGGCATATAAGGAATATTATAGCACTATTATTTGGAATCTAGCCAGCCTCGGTGAAGTTTTCCAAGTGAAGGGGAAAGACACCAGGTAGAGCACCAGCAGGGAAGAATTAGGACCTGTTTTGGGTGATAATTAAATCTGAACAAAAAAGGCCACGAGATACTTTATCAGCCTTTGCACCGAATCTTAACACACCCCAGAATGTTATCAATTCACTGTCATTGTCTTCAAATTAGGAATAAACTGTCTGAAATCAAAACCCTGCAGTGCAGAGGAAGCTGAATTTAAATCTCCTCTTTCATTTTTGTTCACCTCCATTAATTTGCCACTTGTTAATAACAAGTGAAGAACAATCAATCTAAATAGAGTTCCGGCTACTGGCTCCCATAAAGCAAGAGCAAAGGAGATTAAATCATCATTATGAACCTACGGGGGGAATGTTTTACATGGAGGGAAGGAGATGCAGGAAGGGGAGGTTTATTAGAACTGTGGCAGGAAGTAATTTTTATTTTACAGCTTCTTCATTTGATGAAGCTTTGAATGATCTTAGATCCAATTTCCTCTTTGAAACTGGGCAAATGAACTTCAAGAAATATACCATCACCAACATTACCATCATTATGACCATCAAAATCATAAAGAACCATATCTAAGAAACCTGTAAGTACTTTATGTATATTGCCTTTATTTTTTTAAACATGGAACCATTAGAGGAATTTGTGCACTGAATTAAAATATTCTGCCTACATGTAGAACTCAGCTGTGTTCTACTGCTGGGCAGACAACTGATTATCAATCTCTAAGGAATGCATCTTACTGTGACCAAATAAATGCAGGTCTTGTGAGGACAGACCTAGTTGCATGTCTCACTGTTTTCAGGCCAGATCAGGCTCCTTGACTTTAGGGATAGGAGATTGATCTGATTCTTTGAACTACTCATATAATGAAGTGCCTTCTCAAATTGGAAACAACCTTTGCTCCACAATTTTAGTAGCCAGGGAGGCAGTTTTCCACTACAAATAATCAGTGTTTGGTCAGTCTATTGATCAGATTCTGCATTTCTTGAAACTCAGAGAGAAGGAGATTTACAGTTCTATTCCTAAGAGTTCCTGCAAGATCTATGCATCATTGTGTGCTTAACTTAGTAAAAAGATGATTTTTCATTCTAAATATTTTAGGTAAAACTTGTCCCTATTAACTTGCCGTGCTCTTCCTCCCACTGAATACTCCTTTCCACTAACATCTGACAGTCTAGTTCTTTGGGTAAAAGACCATGTCAATAGTTGGAACCAGAATTATTGCATTGTAATAAACAGGAATATGCAGCTTTACCTCAGCTGGGGATAAGGCTCAGTAATGGACTAGATGACAGACGAATTTTCCAGCTACCGGACTCTTTGTGTAAATAATTACATCTCTCTTCTTTTCAGTCCAATATGTGTCTTATGACTTGGACCACAGCAACATCTCATTACCCCCTGGGATACTATTAACATACAGGAAATGCATTGCAGTTCTTCTTGTTAAAAAGCACCTTTCTGGGATTTGGTAATAGCAGCAGGGAACAGACAAGGAAAAAAATATTCATTTCTGAGTAAGCAGTTTTAAAATTGTATTAGCCATTCCCATCCCTTTCTGTCAAGACTTCCAATTTACCTCCAGCTCTGTAACCACAACTGGGTGCTTAGTACTGCACTCCATAATGTAGTCCTAAATTGGAAAAACTCTGGAAAAAATCCATGTTGCTTGTACTTTAAATTCCCTGCATGCACGCAACTAGTAGAATTCCATGAGTTCTCAAGACTCCTGGCTTCACAACATTTTCTTTCTCTATTAAGGAGGGCCAAAAATTGCTCTGTCAAATCTGCCCACCCCTTCTGCTGACAAAGAGCTAGAAGGGAACTGAGTCCTCATTTCTCAGGACCAGCTCCTAGATGCTCCGAGAGAGCTACAGGCATCAAGGACAAGAAGACTGTCTTGGCTGAGAACAGAAAGCTTTTTATTTGGACTTTAGCAAATCGTAGCTCTTCCCTAAGAGTTTGTTGTGTTTCCTGGTGGAGCTCTACACACTATATTTCTTCAGGTGTCATCCACATATTAAGAAATATGTCTTCAGTTCAAATATGTGAAGTGGCAGACTACACATACCATCACTCTGGTGGGCTGGTTACAGATATTGCAGCAATTACAGCCAGGATTGATATCTCCATTTGAGGGTGTTTAATAAATCAAAAAACAGGAAAAAAATTTCTATCATCTAGTAGTCTGAATATTCACTGGTGAGTAGAGAAAGCCTGCTTCACAATATGAGCGTGCTATCTTATGGGAAGTGGAAAAGCATACAAAGAAGAAACTGATAAAATCCCATTGCATAACAATCTCCAAGCAGCTGAAGTGTTTAGGTATTCACAAAGGAGGAGGATATGTACTGATGCTTTTTCAGATAAAGGAGGGATTTTGGTTTGGGAATCCCACATGCTGTCTGTGTGCCCATGCACTCTGATTTTGAAGGAAAGATCCCCTTACCACCTCTGGTTTAGAAAGGTGTTTAAAAGCCTGAAAAGAACTGAAGAGGCTGATAAAGTTCATTTACTCTCTGTAGCATATCCCATTGATATGGATCAGCAGGTCTTACAGACCAAAATTTCCTCTCCTGAAGGGAGTCTGCACCCCAAAGCTAGTCTATGTGTTCAAATGATATTAACATCTCTAATAGGAGATGCTATTTCTCACTAAAAATTTGGGTTCCTTTGTACCTTTAAACCTCCACAACTCTGGCAGCACTCTTTCTCTTGATTTTCCACATGTGAATGCACAAATGGAGATCAGCAGATTGCAAGATGCAAAAACGTTGGGTATTCAGGTGCCTTTATATATATATCTCCCAGATGGAATAGGAAAGCAGAAATGGAAGTCACAGGTTCTGCCCTGAACACTACCCCCAAAACTTTTTATGGTCATCAGTGACAATGCAAATACATGCTAATCCTCTAATCTCACTCCCTCTAAAATAGTGGGGCTACATCCCACTAAGTAATTTGGATTCTGAGTTGGCGGCTCAGTGTCTATCTGTCAAACATTCAATCTTACTGCTAAAGAGAATAAACTGTCAATCAGCAGATGTTCTTCTTGGTGACAAACCATCCCCATAATGTGATACATTCAGTATCACATTCTGTAGTCAATTCTGTTGTTGAATTAAAGCAGCTGTGTGGCAGCACCGGTATCACAGAGTCAACCAGCTCCTTACTTCTGCAGAAAACAGAAGGATACATTGCGAAATGTATCTATCTGTACAAGCAGAGCATGTAAAATGTCATTTTGCACCTCTGTCAGAGAAGCTGAATGACTGAAATGTCACATATCTCAGGCAGGGATAGAGAAGATATAACTGTGAATATCTCTGCTATCAAAGTTAAACATACAAACATTTTAAGGGGGACCTTTTCTAGACGGAAATATAAAATTGGTTTTTTAAGGCAGCCAAGACAATTATTCTAATGTGCCTTAGTCTGTTACTGCTGTGCTGGGCCAGCACAAGGGAACATCCCCAGATGAGCAACTTTCAGAGAGTATTGTATTAAAAGTAGAAGACTCTTAACAGATCCAAGAGTATTTCTTTTGCTGCTAGGCCAAAAATGACACCAGTAATCATACTGCACCTCAGATATACAGGTAAAGTGAATGACGTATTTATAATTGAATGAGAAAATACAGTTTAAAACACGAATTGGGATCAGCGTCCTTAACTCTCAGTACATCGACTGGTGGCAATTTATTGAATGTGGCCTGCACTGCTTAGGAAGTTATCGTAATTGCACTTACCACCTACATTTCATATCCATAATCCTAGTTTCCAAGCATTATAACTAGAGAAGAATACCCAGGGAGGTGCTTGAATTCTCTTCAGTGCTCTTCAACCACAGAAATATAAAGCACAGGTTTTCACTGTCTATATCATTTATTTCGTGGTCTGTAAAATGAAAACCAATACTTTGATGATGGTAATTAGTATCAGACCTATTTAATCTGAATCAGCCATTACCACGCAACCATATAAACTGTGGAATCAGACATAACCCAGAATCCAGCATGGTACAGACATGCACAGATATAACTGGGAATGGTGCAGACAGAAAAATTGATGTGGCCTAAAATATGATGAAAAAAATTAACCCAGTTACATCCATTTGCACAAATTTGAGCCAACAACATGAATTTATACTCTGTGAGAACTTAGTTATATTTGGCCACACTTTCTAGTCCTCCTAAATGGAGGACACCTTATGGAGAGACACACTTCATCACCACATCACAGCCCAAGTGACACTGAGGATAATGGTGCAAAGTGAAAGAGGTTCAATTAAACCTTCACAGCGTCACAGAGTTCATATGGTGTCTCAGCTGATGGGATGACAGGAAATGAGAGAACAATGTTCATAAGTTACAGAAGGATAGCCATTCTTTAAATCTTGACATTGCCTTTAGAAAAGAGAATATACATTTAGTCTTTTACTCTTTGGGGGTTTTTATCCCTTTGCCTCTGTTTTCCTAAAGTTTGCCATGTTCTGAAGTGTGAAAATGTGAAGGGTTGTCCTCATGGTACTTTTTTTGCCCTAAGTAGATGTAACAACCAGAAATGTGACAGTGTGACAGTTTTCCCAGTTCTGGTTTGCTGACTCCAGAAGTTCAGATGGATGAGGTCATTTATCTTCATTCAATTGCTGAAATTTTTTCTGGCCATATAGTTATGCAGCAAGATTCTAATGGCTGTTCTCGAGGGTGCTGACCCACAGACAAACACAGACCTTGGTGGAATTCATAAATTTGCCATGCACATCCTTCAGATTCAAGCAATTAAACTCTTTCCTGAAGTGAAACTGGCACAGACAAAGAATCTGCTCCCCGACACATTTAGCTGCAGACAGAGCTTGAGGAGCCCAAACCAGAGCAATTCCCCTGGCTGCAAGAGCATGGGATAGGATACTGATTTGAAAGATATGTGCACCAGAGAAGGGAAGCCATAGCACCAGAGCTGAAATGAGAAGCAGGACAGTGTTTCTTAAGCCAAGAATTCCCTTAAAATCCACAGACCTGTGGATTTGTGAGCCAGGATTTTGTGTTCTTGTTTATTTCTACAGAGTTTTGAAGATTGCATGAAGAATTTACATTACTTTTCAAGACAATTAATCTTCTTAATTAAAACATTTGAACACTGACCAGTGATTCAGGTTACATTTTGCTCAGGTATAGCAATTTCTATCTTCTGCTTTATGAGAAAGTAGGACTTCCCTTATTCCACTCCCATGTGTCTTAGGTAATTTACAAATCCAAAAAGCTGTATGTTTCTGTAGGAGGAAACCCATGCTCAGGGAAAGATCTGTGATTTAATAAAAAGAATTGCATGCTATGTACTGCTGGTGTTTGCAGAGATGATCAAATAAAATTTATGAAAAATTTTGAATATTTCAAGTGCATTTAAAGCTCAGGCAGAGTTACAGCAATAGCAGTCTGCTTCTGGCCATTCGCTACACAACTGCTACCATGACTGCTGCTTCCTAAGTCTAATTCCCACATAAACAGAAATTTGCCCTGAGCTAAAAAGGCTAAAGATGCACAGTAAATCTCTCACGGTGAATATTTTCCTGCATGTTGTTTAGAAAGTTATTTCCTGTGGAATTCAGCTAACTGTAGACAGACAGAATCCTACAAATACACAAGAAAAAATTCCTTATGGTCTGGCAGGATTGAGTGACCCTGGGCAAGTTATTCAAGGCTGACTCACAAGTGTCAAACTGGAATGGAAATGTTTGCAGGACCATACCCTGCATTTCCTGGCAGACAGATAAGCTGTCTTCTTTAACTCTGAATCACTCAATTTTTACCACACAGCATTTTTAAAAAATGCTGCTTGTGTGTGCAGAATTATGAAGACAAACATTTGCACAATGCAAAACAAAGAGAAATAATGGCATTTAACCCAAATATGCATAAAAAAAGATTTGTCCGAGACAGAATAAAACACCATTTACAGGTATATTAGAGAAATTCCTGTCATTCCCATTTCCTTCCTATCACAGCAGCTGTAGCTCAGTACAATTTTATTCTTTCAGTGATGACCATCCTTGTCAAGAGTCCTCTGTGCTGCCTTACAGGAATACCTCACTTCTATTTTCCCCACATAAAAACCTTCATGAGCTTATCTCCAGCCCTGATGACAGAACTCTTATTCAGAATTTGCCTTACAAGATCTTCAACATAAAATACATTTTCCACTTTTATGTTCTGTTTTTCTCCAGGAAACTGCTACTGTATGTTAACTATTAGTCTCTAATACCCAGGCTATTCTGTTCCGCGCTCATTGTGCTATTTCCTCTGGGTTGCATCCTCCTTTTTGAAGAGAAGGACAGTATTTCATTTACCCTGGAAAACTAGTGCACACAGCACTGATATAAAGGGATTTATAGATTTAGCCCCATCCAATACATTTTGGTCCCATCTGTTCTAGTCTCTGACTCTGTTTCTTGGAGACAGTGTGGTTTTCAGAAAAGTGTAAGACAAACTGGTCTCAGGGATGGGAAATCAGAGAGACCACTGAGTGGAGAATGAAGTGCAAAGGCAAAGAAAATGGATGGGGAAGAAGAGTCAGAGGAAGAGGGATATGTAAATGACAGGTGGGAGGTGTCAGCATTCACAAAGGCACCCTAAATTATGAGGGTGGTTATGAGATCCAGCCCCCTGGGGGGGCTTGCATGTAGCAAACACTAACATAGAACATACCGCACTATTACATGAAAATTCTTTTCAAAGTTTTCTGGTATCTCTAAATCTGGGGTAACAACCTGTGTTCCCATTGCAGGTGTTTTGTAGAAATTAATTACCTGAGTAAGTAATGTTTGCAGTATTCACATACTACACTGAAGCAGAGATAATTCCACCCGCAGATCAAGGTCTGACTCACATTCAGCAAGTGCCAAGGAGCAGGGAAATGTGTCTTCAAGCAGCTGTTCCAGAGTCAGTGGGAACCTGCTGTCTTATGCAGAAGCTCACATTGTACTGATCAGCTGGAATTTGGTCCTCTGTCAGGCATCTTGTCTCTGGATTATTTCTAAACAGCAAAGAATAGTGCAAAAAAGATCACCCTCTGAGTGTGGGGGATCATACAAAAAATATTGATTAGCTGATAATTAACAGAGCACACCCTGTCCATGCAGCTTAAATTCTGTGGAAAATGTCTAAAATACATTAGTAAAGATTTGACTGTTTGCACAAGGGGAGTTAATTTAGGATTCTCAAATAAAATTAAAATCTGGCATTTCTTAATGCTTGGAATCATGCCCTTGAAGCCTTCTGATATTTTTATTTCTATTTTTAATGGGGCTTTTTTTCTGTGTTGAAGAGCTGGCATGAAGCAGTTTTGTCTGACACTATCATCTCATGAAACACAAGTTTTCTGATTAACAGCTTCCTTGTAAGATCATCTATCCCAAAAATGACATCTGGAAGAGACATTATCGGCAGACTCAGAGCCATCAGAGATGGTAGACAGCTGCCCAAGACACAGCACATTAGTGTAGCAACACTAATCAAGCCAAAAGAAAGGAGATTAGAGACACATGCATTTCTACCAGCATTGTTAAACAGATTTTCAGTCCTATGCACTGACTCTCACAGCAGATGGAGTCAAAAGATGCTTCTAAGAAGTATTATCCTCAATTAATCATTTTCAAAATGAACTATTTCATTTCTGAAAAATATATACACTTTGCTTTAATATTTTTCCAATTTAAACATCGTGAGATTTTGTATTGAAAATCTTTTTCATTGGGTGACCCACAGTTAAAAAATAAAAAAGGCACTGGAAAATAAAAGCAGGTTAAATGCCTGAAAATGAAGATTTCCATTGGCATGAATAAACCATTTAAACTTAACCCTAATTATTGTCAAAACTTCTAGCTTTGTTTGGCCTGTTTGTTCCTCCCATTTTCATTTTGGCTGTAGTATATCCCAGCTCTCCACAAACTTTTGTTTGGAGGCTATCCCACTTCTGTAAGCGCTAATGCAGGTTCCTGCCTGGTTTTGTTCTTAGTTCCCATCTTTTTAGCATGAAACTGAGTAGTCTGAGGGTAGTAATACTAAAGTCGAATTCAAGAGTCATTCATGCTAATAATCTCTCGCTTTGCAGCCAGGATGTGGCTATGACAGCTCTCCATTAAGAGTGCTCCAGTGTTATCCACGTGCTTCACAGCCCTTGCTCTTCCTCTTTCTCACCTTCTGCATCAGTTTGCATACAAGTTCCCTTAAAATTCACCAGGAGAGAGCTGACTCATGAATCCACATCCTGAGCACTTGGGAAATGTCTCTGCAGGCCTCGTAACAGCCTGATACTCCTGCTGACTCCTGAGGGGTATTAATGTGTGCTTCGGCTGCCATACACATCCCCAAAGCAGGGGTTTGTTCCTATTTATTAACTGGTGGCAAATGACCTGGTGCTTTTGTGCACTTTTGGGGGGGGGGAATCAATACCCCCCACCCCTTTTTTAGGCTACACTGTGATCTGAGAAATGCTCATTAGGCCTTCGCCTTCACGAGCAGCTCCTGGGCTCACCTCCTCTTGAGCTTGTCAGAAACAGTCTGCTCCCAGGAACTAGGGCTGTCTAATGAGCTCCTGGGTTTTTTTTGAAGAACAGCCTTGAAAATTTTCTTTTTTTTCCCTGAATGGTATAACATCCTCTTTTTCACACTTTCAAAGACAGTGGCCAATGCAAAGTGCAGCCAGGATGAAACACTGTTATGACTAAAGCCAATTCTCTTGAGCTCTTCTGGATTTTGCAACCAGCAGACTCCCTCTGAGTGGGGCTTCTCAGAGCCAGTGAACTCTCAAGTTTGCTATACTCAGGGGATCACTGGACAAAGACAGATCCTGGGCTGATCCCTCCACTCCTCAAAGCTCAACCCTTCTCCTGCTGGGAAGATACAAAGTCTCCTGAAGTGAGTATTTCACTGACTTTCGAGTGAATTTTTCACAGGTACCTCGCACTGACTATTTACGTCTGTGTGCATACTATGCACAAAAGTTGTGGCAAATACAGGAGAAATGCTGCTCTCTTAGATGTTTAAGTTCTAGGTAAATTAGGCTTGCAGGCAAGTTACTGTTGTGATACAGTAAATCCTATATGAATGCTTTGCTAAAGCGGAAAGTTTAAGTTAAATTATGTTAAATGTTTTGCTAAATTGCTAGACTTAATTTAAATAATAAGTTAACTGTTGTTACGTTTTAGTGCTGTTAAGTGCTTTAAGCCCCATTCATTTTTATCATTGCCCTTTCTGTCCTTTCGTCACACACACACACACACACACGCACACACGCACGCACGCACGCACGCACGCACGCACATGTAGACAGTTTTCGGTTTATTTCAGTTTGGATTGATCGAGTGGATTTTGTTTGTTGCTCTCTTCCTAAGTGTGCCTTAACCATCTAGTAAATAGTAGAATGAACCTTGCCAATGAACTTTGCCGTGCCATCGCTTTATATTAGATCTGGTTTTTACTGATGCCTCTGCTAGCGATTCTTTAAGCAATCTCACTCATTCATAACAACTTTTAGTGCTGTGTTACCCATCTGGCTGCTCGTGTTTGGTGTGTGAATTTCTTCAGAGTATTCTGAAATAAAGGTGTTTCATTACAGGGGAAATGTTATTCCCTGGCGATTTGCACTGACCTTCTCCATCCTGCTAACCTGCCTTGTGCTCTGCACTTTGTGACGCAGACAGGGCTTTGAAGGAAATGCAAAACACTCATTAGTCAAAACTTCGGTACAATGTGAAAGCACATCACACAGTGCTCCTAACATGCAAATTTAACGACACCTTTCCTGGAACAAAGCCCTGTGCTGCATATAAATGAAGAGGATGCATGAGCCTCACACAGAGGTTTCAGATTATCCACTTGCTTTGGGAAAATAGTGGAAAGCACCCAGATAAGGCAGTGCCAAGGCTGAGGTAAGAACCTGAAGAAGATCTACCAGATCATGTATTTTACACAGCTGTGTCCAGCAAACAAAACATGGCAGCCTGTTCCAGCAGACAGATGGGGAGCTGAGTTTTTCAGCACAAGTGCCAGCCGTTTAAGTCAACTTTGTAGCAGCAGCAGTGCTGAGTAAGCCAAACATACAAAATACTGATTACATGTAAGGGAAAGCAATAGCAAAACACCAGCAAATAAACTCCACTGATACATGGAATGACCTCATGCCTAAAGGATCTGAAGGAAATCTGCTATTCCAGTGTGCCTATGCCTAGAAAATAGAGCTCTCAGGATCTGACACTGAATCCAATAAATCATAAAATCTGGGAAAAAACCCCACACAGACAGAGGACAACTATCAGAAACAGCAGCCCATCAGCTCCACATGAAATCAAGAAGTATTTCTTGTCATCCCCTCAGTCCCTATAAGGTTTGATTATGAAGCTGTGGATGACATTTCACACCATTCTTCTGCTGACTTTTATTAATCTCCTTTTTCAGTTGCTCTACCACACTGTCTCTGCTACAGGCAGTGATGATGAATACAGCATCTGGTACCTACCTGCTGGACAGGACACTTCTGCAAGACCCTTCCATTCCCATCATGCAGGGTGTAATGAGCTGTAGACCAACCATTCCTTCCAATTTCATCCAAAGTAGGGGAAATTTGGTGGGGATTTGAAAAGTAAATTGGCCTCTGGAGAGATCCAAATTGCTCTAATTAGGTTCTGACACCTAAAAAAAATTATCTTAAAGAGACTTCAGTAGAAGAGGAGACTCAACCCTGCAATGTGCTTAGCAGGCAACAAGCAGGAAAACAGCATTTTGCCTTAAAACGTGCTTTGGTAATAATAACCTTCTTCTTTTCCCCAGTATCCCATGACTGTATTGTTGGAAACTTGACACAGAAATAGGGACTTGTCCCCAACACTGCCAAGTTTGCAGTCACAGCCATATCACTTAGAACATTAATTTCAGATGAGTTGCAAAAAGAAAGATGAAACCTCTGTCTCATCATTAAACATTTATGGACAGGTTCCTTGAAAATACTGGCCTTTAGTGCTACTTTTGTTTGGTTGGTTAATAATGTACTTCAAAAATAATCATATTGTCAACATTTTCAGCATTACCTAGCCCACATTCCATTTGTTGTATTTTCTAAAATAAATTCAGCCAGATCCATTTGATTACTCTTGCCCTGAATTAAACCATCAGCCTATTTTCCATAACAAGTACTGTCTTATACCATAAATTATTATTGGAATTAATTTGTGTCGAGGTTTTCCTGAATAACAAGATGTTTCTTTCCCACTCAATGCTAAATGACTGAAGACACATCAGAGAAAGACAATTTATATCGCAGACATTTTGCATTGACCTGTCACCTTCTTAAATGCTTCTCAGCTTTACTTTAATGACTGACTATTTCACAGTTTCTTTAAATGGGACTTTCCCCCCTCCATTTGCTATAGATGCAGGCTGTTTCTGATTGCTGCCAGAGCTGCCCGGTGACTTCCAGGGCTTGGGAAGTGAATTTACCACAAGGTAACACACACTGCAGGTTTTCAATAAATACACTGGGTAACAAAGGGCAAGTTCTGAGCACTGAGCTATCACTTTACTGCAGCTTGAAGAAAGGAGCTACAGAAAATAAAAAAGGATTTTCCAGTTAGCAACTGAGGTAAGACAGGGTGTGTTGCTTTCACAGAAGCTGCTCTAAAAGAGCCTGTAAGGGAATGCTGAAGGTGGATGAGGATTTAGATGGGGAGAGCTGGACTCACAAAGGAGGGGGAGCATCAGAAAACTGGACCTACAGTAATTTGCCTTTAATGCAAGCCCAATTAGTGAATAAGTTTTTAGCAGAAAAGATACCTAGTAGATCAGCCAAGACAGGGACCCTCCCAATGCTGGAGGGAAAAGTTCAGGGCACTATCACCACTGCCCTTGCAGCAGAGATGGGGAGCTCCCTGCATATGCACGAAATGGTGGCAGAATTTCACTGCAAGCACTGCTGTTAAAACTCAGCTCACTATATTTGATAGGAACTGATGGCTGAAGAAACAGTCCTTAGAAAGTAGTGTGCTGTGTTAAAAAAACAAAGACCAAAACAAAACAACCCACATAACCACTGAAATCAGGAGACAAGTTGAAGTGGTCTGTCTCCCCTGAAAAAAAACAACACAAAGAGCTGCTCTCTGCCCAAAGCCGTCAGGTTGGTGTATAATTGCCACAATCACACAGAGCTTATTCCCAATTCTACCCTGTGGTAAATCTTTGTCAAAAAACTGTATGAAAAACAATGACGTTGAGTTGGCAAAGAAATGTAGAGCCTTTCTGGTTTACACAATTCTATAATAATAGCATTCTTTTTGCTTTCCTTCTTCTTATTTTAGGCTGTTCATTATTGTTTACGCAATAGGTTAGATTGGCATTCAGGAACAGTTTCCCTGAGTGTTTCAATTACAAAGAAACCCCTGCACAGTTACACAAGGAGCTTTTGCAGCTCTTGTGGACAGTGGGTGCTCATGAGAAATGAAACAGCACTTCTCTCCTCAGGAAAACAATCCATGGCTCTTTTCTTAATTAATGCTGCAGAACAGCTTATAAGAGATGCTACTAGATCTGCTTTGCTTTGCTAATCACACTCACTCTACTTCCCAATTGATTCATTTGGTCGTCAGAAAATCAGATCTTCCAATAGCAATAGATGCTAACTAACGCTCTGAAAATGCAGGACATCATATTGTAAAGAACTTTACTATAAAAAGACAAGCCAAAAAATAATTAAGTTTTCTGATATATTTTAGGAATAATACATATTTCTCTCATTTCAAGTATATTTTCCTCAAGTAAAATATTTTCCTCATTCAAGTAGCAGTTTCCTCACCATTTGTTCAGTGAAGGTAAAGAGTCCTAAATCCTCTTCTTACAAAAGAAACTTCTGGAAATTAGGTACCAAGATTTTTTTGAATTAATTGAGTATCATGGATATGTATTCATCACGTGTAACAACCTGGTTTTCTGAGCTGAGGTAACTCAGCACAAATTTGTGAATGCTCTGACCTGCAGAATGGTGTGTATCAAAGGACCTCTTCTGTGTCCTCATTTAACAACTGTGAATTTTTAACAGCTCCCAAACAAGTAGTTTAATCTGAAATTACTGCTGGCATTACTTTTTTTATCAAGTTTGTATCTCCAGGTGATCAAGACAACTAGAGACTTGGTTTGTTTGCTTTTTAAAAGCTGAGGGCCATTGCTGTTAAGGACTGGAGAAGGTGAAAGAACTGAGAGAGAAGATTAATCTCTTTCCATAAAGGAGTTCACACAGATTATTTTTTACATAAATTGTGATTAACAAGCCATCTGGACATTCCCATTCACTCTTCACATACACAGGAACATATTTACAGCTAAGTTGGTTCTGGCTTAAATAGAATCAAGTTTACTGTCTTCAGTAGAGCTTGCTTGACTTGAATAGTCTCCAAATCTGATCTCTTGGGAAAAGAAATTTCATTATATTGTCATAATTTGGTCCTTAGAATGATGAATTAATCTTTACTCATGGCTGTAACACACAAGCAATTGTTTTATATTTAAAAATTATTTTCTGCTAAAGATAACGTTGGTGAGACTGCTTTATTTAGTTGGGTTCTACTTATTTGGTTGCTGAAATTTAAATACTGAATTCTAGTACTTCAAAGGACATACCTCTTACATAAACCACAGAGAAAAACCTCAAATATTATATTAATGCAGCACTATTACTGTCATAGAGTGGAAAACCAGAAATGAGTATTAGATTTATATGTAATGAACTCTCTACAGTTTAAGAAGGATTAAATACTTGTAGTGTGTTGTAACACTCTCCAGCAAATGAAATTGTTACTTCATCTGCTAAAGAGTGACATAATATCTCCTGTAATACATGGCCCATACTCTTATGGAACTGTGCAGTACAAGTATTTTTAACTTAAAAGGAATTACATGAGGATCTGTAGTAGCAGGCTGTTTCTCCCACCCCACACTAGCAAATATCATTTGTTCTTAACCAAAGAAAACATAAGACACACATTTGTGATACGCAGAATATCTCATCAACACTAGCATAGGAGCCAGATTCAACAGTTTAAAAACACATTTTAAAAATAGTCTACCTATGACCCAAGCAACTGTGCTTTTATTTTTCAAAGGAAAATGACATAACAGGAAAAATCCTTCAGATTAGGCCAAGAAAGGTAGATCTCAGGAATGGTTTCCAGTGCAATATGCCTTAATCCCCTTGTTCTCTGGGATGAACCAGGAGACCAAAAATCAGCACTGCAGAATTTCATGTACCAGCTCTGCGTTTATACCAGCTTTTCACAAAATATTCTGATCTGTCTATGGATTAAACCATTGCCACGGTAATGCCCAGCTTCTGAAAGGTGTTGACGCTTTGCCCACAGTTCCTCACTAGCATTCTCCAGCTTCCCTGTGCTGAAGAGGAAAAGAATCACAGATGATAGATAATGCCATTTTTGAAGGTCAGAGAAATTCCTTGGCATCAACGACCATGTCCAGAAATCTCTTTCAATGCACCTGGACATGAAGGCAAACACACCACAGGCTTGGTATCAGCCAAGCTCTTGGGCAGCTCCCAGCAAGCGCTTCTGGCAGAACCAGGGATGATGAGCAGGTTATAGAGAAAGAAGGGTCTACAGCACCTTTTCCACTTACAAACTTATCTCCTGAAAGACTTAATTGCTCAGGAAGAAATTTTACCTTCCTTACATACCCACTGAAGGTCTTTGCTCTTGGGGAGAGGAAAACAGGAAACAGCTACAAGAAAGGCAAATGTGCGTAATCACATTTTTTCTGGGGCCACAGTCTGCTGATAATATAGGGAATATTCAGCAATCAAAGAAATAGTACATGTAGATATCTGATCAATTTAAATAATTGTAGTCACTTTAAGATAAATATTGATATAGTAATTTGGGTCTGATTTTCCAAAATTTGATACCGACGACTGGGCCAGCATTTCCAAAAGAGCATTTAGGTTAAGAATGCTTAATTTTCTGTTTTCCCTCAGGGAGAGAACCCACAGTGGAGCAGTCATTGAAAAACTTCAGTCTAGGGAAGAACCCAGCTCATGAAGGAGTATCCCCTGTGGGAGGGACCCTACGCTGGGGCAGGGAAGGAAGGAGTGGCACAGGTGAAGTACCATCTATGACTGTGGTCCCCATCCCCTGCACTGCATGGAGGGAGGATGAGGAATTGTCATGAATGAAGTTGAGCCTAGGAGGAAGAGGAATGTGGAGGGAAGATGTTTTTAGATTTGGGTTTGTTTTTTTTTCAAGCTGTCCTACTATGTTATTAATTGGCAATAATTAACACTAATGTTCCTCAGGTCAGATCTGTTTTGCCTGTGATACTAAACGGTAAGTGATCTCCCTGTCCTTATCTCAATACATGAGTTTTTTAATCATATTTCCTCCCCACACCCTGTCCTTTTGAAGAGGGGTAGTGACAGAGCAATTTGGTTGCCACACTGCAGCCAGCTAAGGTCAATCCATCACAAAACCAAACTCCTTGTATGTGTGTATGTTTGTGCAACTTTAAGCAGAAAAATCAAACTCTGAGTTTAATTGTCATGGACCCTGTGTTCAGATGCCAGTGGTATATCCTCAGGCTTCACTTCTGTAATAAGCCAAATTTCCCTCACCAGTTTCCCATGTTGGCAGTCACATGAACCTTTTGCTTTCTGGTGGTTTTGTGTCCAGCTCTTACTTCGTAGTCATTATGCAGTATGTGTACATTATGTGGTGAAGTATGGTGCAGGTTTTCAGCTATCCTCAGTCCAAGACGATCCATCAGCACAACAGAGCAGACCACTCTGTGGAGATAATAGGAAAAAAGGAGAGCAAACATCTTCCAGATAGCATCATAAAGAAACAAAACATGTCACTTTTAACTGCTGCTGGAATGACTGAGGTCATTCCATTATTCTATCCTTCAACAGATGAAAGATACTGAAGAGGGTATCATATCTGTATCAGAGATTTTCTTATTGCAAAAACACCTAAAGCTGTAATTTTTTCCCCCAGGAATTTGTCAGTGACCCAAAAAAAAAAATCAGTGATGGGATTTTTACTCATAGGGTTTCCTAACACTTCTGAGTTTGGACATAGGTATTTGTTTTAGGGCATACTTTAAAAAATACAGGATGGGAAGGGAAAAGGTGTGACACATAGGAAGAAGCATAGTAAAAAACAAAATCAGGTATGGCACAAAGAAATTATTTGTGGACTAAGAAAAAGAGAGTAGAGGGCTAGGAGGTCAAAAGCAGTTCAGAGCTACATGAAAAGTTGGAATAGACAATTAGGAGTTCAGTCTGACACACAAAGGGAGAGAAGCTGGTAAAGAAATGGAAGAAGGCAAGTAAAACAGGGAATGGAAAGAACAATAGGCACATCTGCCACACAGTGGGGAAAGATGAGCTGAAAACTCATCATCACTATAAGATAGCTCGCTGAGAGTATCTCCACATTTTCAATTGCTCTGGATGAAAGATGGAAGGGCTGTGCCACAAAGGTGTGATTAAACACTGAGGAAGCAGCTTTTCTTCTTCCAGTCAGAATGTTTTATAATAACTCTCTCCCCCTCTGTTACCCTCTGAACTTCTCAGAGGCCACAGGCATCTCATATTTTTTGTACTGAAAGTGTCTTCAGGTTCTTCAAGAGCTTCCAAGAACTGTTTCCTTTCACTGATGAAGAGTGGATCACCACAGCAAGAAAATGAGGCGATTTTGAAACAAATAGGGCTTGAACACCAATTTGTGTTTATGAGAACAGATGAGAAAGACTAAACCACCCCATTAGCTGTCACTTAAATTAAACCTAACTTAAAGTTCACCTTACTCAGGATGTAAAATGATGGTTAGAATGCTCACTGTGCCACCCTCCTAAGGAATTAAGCTCTGTGCTGTCTCTCCTCATTGGGGTGGTTGCCATCCTTGTGTATACCTTTCTTATACGTCACCCAGTCCCTTTGGCAGACACAGTGAGTGGCACAAGAGTAACATTTAATGGCACTGTGAAAGCAATACGTGCCCTGAAAGCAGGGCACAATAGAGACCAGATAGCATGAAATAAAGCAGATTACTTTCTTTGCCTCCTGGTATTAAGTAGAATTGGTGTCAGCCAACTGTAGGCACTTATTGTGGAACACTTGAGTTCCTCAAAGGGGATTTTGACTGCTAAATCCTTTCAGCAGTTATGAAAAATTATAAGTCAGAAGTAATCCAGTGCTAATATACAATTCTATTTTTTACTTTAATATAACGTATGTAAATTAAATTCGAATAAGGCCAGTTCAGCAGTGGGAAGCCAATTTATACTTCTAATTCTATATTACATTTTCTTATTGCAGCTACACTATAGATCAAACTGGTATATCCATATCTACTATAAAAATACCTGCATGGGCGGGAATTTGAAAATGAGAGTTTAACAAAATATTTTTTTCTCCTTTATCAAACAACGTATTTTTTGTTCACTGCTTAGCATATTTCATTCTGTGACAGCAGAAATATCATGAATAAGCTGACATATGTTATTTGAAAAACAGTATTGTCATTTACTGTTCACCTTATTTTATTGTATTAACACTGCATTACAAATTCTGATACTGAGAAGCTTTTTAAGTTGAGACAGGAAATATGTGTTGAAGTTTCAGTGGTCTTTGAGAGTGAGTCTCTGCAAGCAATAAAGGAAGGAGATAGAGGCAAGGTCAGCTCTTGTAGAGCATGCCTAATGGAGCATTTTACTTTTTTGTGTAGGGCCTCAGTTACCCAGTCATAAATGCATATATGCACATAAATGCATATACCTGTACACACATATATACTTAGGACACACATTTCCTTATGTATGTGTACATTCATATAGCTCAGGAAACACTGGGATGTAGTAAGCAGCTCCCTGGAAATAGATTTCTGTATATAATCTCAGTGGCCACCCCAAAACTATCTGCAATACGGATATTGCTTTGGACTAAAGGTTGAAGAAAGTCTGAAGCAATTTATCCTGCCCTGTCTTGTCACATCCACAGTGACGGACTCTGCACAGCACAAAGTCCTTTATTTGCCTGAAAAACAACACCATTCATGGCCCTGGGCTACCTGGGCCTTGCCCTCTTTGGAGCAAGGATTCAACTAAAGCTTCAGAAGTCCCACCCACTTCAGAAATTCTGTGGTCAGCCAAACACCACCCTCCACTTAGCATTTAGGAAGGTAATGCAAGCCCACAAGTGACATCAGAATTCCTTCTAGGAAGGTGGGTTGGAACACCTGTATTTGGAAGGTAATAGGGAAAGGAGAGAAAAACATCTCTGGTTGATTAGACCTATTTCTTACTAAGAAACCATATGGACCTGAGAATCCACTGTATTCTATGTCTTTTACCCTTTTTTGATAGAATATGGATTTACCTAGAACCTAATACTCCCTAAAAGCCCTTCACAACAGTCAGAATGAATCAGCAGTGAATTTGGTGGAGAGTCTGAGGGCCTGAAGTGGATATGATCCTACCTACAGAACATGCGGCAATGATCACAACTTCTACATGAGGCAGCTGAGCTAAAGAAGGGTGTTCTCAATGAGCTTTCTTGAAACATGGAGAGCTACAGTATGTGTAGCAAAAATATCCAAAACTATACAAGATGGATTTTGAACATGACCCATCTGACCTGAACGGCCCTGAGGTTTCCACATTATTCAATGCCAGGTTCTAGGATCAGCAACTTTGGGGTGCTTTCTTTCACAAGTACCAAAGACAAGACAGACATGGGATTTGTATCTTGATACGTGTATACACCTGGGAGGAGAGAGCAAAAGGCTTATCTGATTCGAACTTCCACACCTCTTAATATTCATGTTTTTAATATTTCAAATAAGAATGAATACCAGACTTTTTCATGAACTTCTAAAAGCAGTGAAATACTGTGTATAAAATTTAGTCTCAGTTGTACGGTTATATCAATGACTCAGGTCCTTGCAATCACGTGGAGACCATTTCAAGCCACTGGAACTGCATATACATATACATACGAGATCTCAGATAGGGGGTCTGCCTTGTATATTCAAACTGTAAAGCAGTTCAAACTTTCTCAAAGAATTTTGTAAGACTTCAGCTTCTCAGGTGTAGTTTAGCAAAGGGAATTTGCTTAAGAAATAGAGTTATTTCAAGCAAAACACTCAAACCTTTCTTTTTAATAAAACCAGAAAATACTACCGAGGTAATTCTTGAAATGAAGTTCTATGCTCTGATCAGCTGAGCTGGCCATTAAATGAGCTGCCATGGCTGACCTTGAGAAAACTCACAATCATTGCCAATTATAACATGAAACTCAATAATATTTCTGTCAAATGTTAAGGCCATAGATGAAATCTGAACTGCCACAGTTCCATGATACAAACTGATGACCTAACTTAGGGTGCTTTGTTAAACCAGGAAGTCTGCAGACATCTTCCTTTTTGGCATCTGTTAGGAAGATGTAGGTCCTTCCAGGACGTTGGGGCAGGCATGGAGGCTGCAGTGCAGTACTGGAGACCCATCAGCACCCTCACAGAGTATTGAGTGCACCACACTCCAGATGAAGCCACCTAGAGAGATGTGTGAGCCCCACAGCTGAGGGCATGCACTTCTCCTGGGCCAGATGGATATCATCCACTGCAGGTATCCAATCTCAACACTTATTTTGCCACATAATATTTCATTAATACATTCTACCTTTCAGGGAAAGGTAGATACAAAAATTTGGCCTTTATAGGTGTTTGAATTCATGGTTTCAGCATTACCTTTCTGATTTTCTTGTGACCAAAAGGGAATTCCAGTTTGAAAGAAGATCTGTGATGCCCAGTTTTGAATGTAATGAGAATCATAAATATTATAAAATTATTTCATGTAATCTTGACTATTTTTCAAAAAAGAAACAAAACTTTCTGTTTGGACATTCTGTGTTATTATTTTCAGACTCCAATAAATGGGGCTTTGTTCTGAATGCTACTTCTTAAAAAAGGCATTGCATGCTATGCTTCAATGCACACAGAAATTAAAACTCATGATAATTATTGAAGCTTTACAAACTGAGGTGAGTACACATCCATTGCTTCAGTGACAAAACGTCCATAAAATCAAATAGCAGTTTCTATGGTCACTGGACATTTCCTCTGATCAAAGAGTACTCACCCTGTGAGCTGGAAGCCCCCAGCAGCTCAGATGCCCACCCTATGGCAATGCATTTTGTTCTGAGGCAATGAAGGCTAAGCCAGACTGAAAAGCAAAAGTTGCTGTTCTCCAAACAAAACATTCAGTTACAGCCTCAAAAGATTGACTATATGCTCAGCAAAGGAGAAGGAGGGTAACATTGGTTCAGTGATTTACCCCCCTGAGGGATATGTGGCTTCCAGGGCAAGGCTTTCCTGCCCTTCCTGTTGGAAGATGTAGTGCAGAGAGGAGCTGGGGTACGAGATACACCCGGTAGTTGGTCTCTCTGTCTAGGAACAATGCCTCCTCTGTCAGTAACCCAAAACAAAACCATACACCTCTGTTGATCAAATTCACCCATCACAAAGGAATCTTCTGCACAGGTAAGAGTGGAAACACTTGGGGCTACACAACTGTTTGTCAGGGCTGCAGTTATGCTCTTCTCAAGATAAATATGTGCATTCTGATTAACTTGGATTTCCATTTTGGAAAATTTTTCTTGGTTTTGTCCTCCCACAAATAGTTGAGGCAGCCTGAAAGAGCGATTTGCTTTGTGTGCTCCAGAAACCTTTCTTAAGTCTGATTTTAGATGTTACCATGTCACTTAACAGTTGATCTTTCCTTTTGGCATCTCCTCCTACCACAATCTTGTGTTCGACCTGAAGCTCTGCTGATCCTCCCCAGGGGTAGAGGTATTATTTTCCCTTGAGTCTTTCCAATGCAAAACTGAATGTCTCTAAGCGTTTGTGTATAGGGAGATCCCACTGTGAGATAAAATTTTATTCAGTGATCTGAGCAAAAAGTTTAATATCTAAAATTGAATTGACAGAGTAGGACAGTCCTGACAGCTTTGAAGTCGCAAAGGAAATCTTTCTATCTTAAAAATAAGATATAATAAGATATAAGATATAAGCCCCCTCTCCTACCCCTCACCACTGAGATTTAAACATCAGCGCAAGCAAGTCTTTGACGTTTATTGTAGAAAGACAGTAAAAGACTTTGCATAACCCTTAGTTTCATACCTAATGTACCCCAAACCCCTGGAAATCTTTTCATTGACATGAATGAGATTTGGGTTAGGTCAATAATGAGTTGAATTAACAGTTATTAATTGTTTCATCATGCTGTTTTGTTTCTGCTCTGACAATGAATGTTTTACGCATGGGAAAAATCCCATGGACTGAAGCCCTGTGTAATAGAAAACAGCCATTTGATATTTTATCTGGCTATTGTGCATGAAAATGAAAAACAGATTAACACCAGATTTGAGAGAATATGCTTGTGAGTGACCTAAAAATACAATAGAGACTTCAACAAACAAAGTAAGAGTAATAAGGTAAGGTTCTACAGGCATTTATTTAAGTTACTGTATGCCTCCTTCAGAAGACATGATAAGATTCTACAGAACTTTTAATTTCTGGCTGAATGACAACCAGAGTTTGAGGCAGGTCTGCCTAAAGGGTATGTTAATAATGAAACCAGAGTCCTCCCCAGTCCTAACCTAGACCAAACTCTAAAAAGAGTAAACATTTTATTATATTTCTGACTCACATGCTCCTATCTGTATCCATATCATTGAAAAATATTTCATTCTGAAGGCCCAAAACCAAGGTAGATTTTAGAAAACCTTTGTATAATTGGTATCTGAGATATTATGTATTATTGCAAGCAAGGTCAATGGTAAGTGATCAGATTTGTTTAATGTGAACCTCACATCATGTGATAACCAAGTGAGCTCTTTGAAGCTGAAAAATTCAGAGACTATTCCCAGGATGAGTTCTGGACTTCATTTCATCTAGACATTTATTAACTTATTAATCTGCCAGACTAAAAAGTGTGCTGCAGATGGATGTTGTGCTACAGACAGAGCTGTCACACAAGCAATTCAAAAGGAAGCTTTGGCTGTTGATAAAGAGCTAAAATGGAGGAATGACAAATTTCTCTGACAAAATATGGCTTTATTGATAGGACACAATAATATGGCATAGAGATAGATATTTCAATCACATATGATTGGTGTCTCACATGTCAACTTAGTGCCAACGATAAAGAGGGAAGGAAGAAACACAGCTGCAAAAGTGCTTAGATATGGACAGAAAAAATAGCTAACATTTTCTTTAAAAAAGATACCATCTAAAAATTGTCTAAGAATCATGTGGAAATACCTTTTCAAGGATGAGAGTGATAAAGATAAGAATATATGCTTCAATGAGTGTTTTATCAGTTGTCTTACAGAACACTCACTTCTCCATTAGCATCATTCTTCTGCTATCTGCTCCAGATTGCTGCAGACTAGAGCTTGTTACATCAGTTTACGAGTGCCATTCTTATTTCTGAATTCCAATGATGTTGCACTCACATGAACTGCAGCATCATCAGGCTAGCTCAAGTAGTCAGTCTACAAGCAGTGCCTGCCTTTTGTATACCACTCCCAGGTTTTTAAAGAAATGAGCTGATTCACAGCTGATAGACTTGCTAAAGAAAGTCTGTATCACACCAGGAAAATAATACAATGTCTTTTCTGGCAGTATTTGGTACTCCAGTGTCTACATGTCACAAAAGGCATATTTTCAGAAGTGGCAACTCATTTAACACAAACAGGTAGGAGCAGCACAAACCTCAAATGCTCAGCCTCTCTTTTTGGATTTAAGTGCTTAAAGATCTGTGTTTGGAAATTTGCATACCAATCTCTAATATTCATAGTTGAAAAGGTGGTTTTCTAGATGTATATCAATGCAACCTCTGAAAGCTGTTCAGTCTGAGTTTATGAACAGGTAAGAAGCATTCTCTGAGATCTGAGTTGCTTTTCTTCACCTCAGGAGCCTGTTCACCCTGAAATTTAATGAAGATACTTCAACTATCAACATTGATATTTGTTTAATTTCTATAAAACACAACAAAGGATGGTACAAAATTCTTTCCGAAAGAAGGAAAATCATGAATATATAAAATAGGTTGCTAGGAGTTCTTAATTGAGTGGGCCTCAAGGTGTGGTGGTTCTGCATTACACATGGCAGTGCCAGGAACCTGCTCTGTAGGGTACTGTGTAATAATTGAAAAGAATTTCTTTTTCTTTCCCAGAGAAAAATGCCCGAGAGGTATTTCCCAGTGCAAAGCCTCTTCTATAGCACCTGATTTGGTGAAAGGATACCTGTTGGTTGAGGGGAAATTGCAAGCTTGCAATATGTTGGAAATGGCAACTCCACTACAGAAAAAGGCACTGACCATCTGCAGATTATGTTATACTTCCAGTTATTTGCACTTGCATCCTCCAGTTTTCTGATTTGCCAGAGGAGTTCAGAGTATCACAATTAAGATTCCCAGATTCTCCTGTTTATTCCCCATGCTTCTTGCACCTGTTCAGCAGACTGACTCATTATTTTTCTTCCTCCTTTAACCTTTTTTCTAATTATCAACATCTGAGTCACACTCTGGGCCTATGACAATGTCAGCCTCATTTATATCTTTTCTCACTAAGAAGTCTGTAACAAAGGGAACTTACTTCCAATTTCCTTATGCATTCTTCCTTCTTACACCACCACCCTTTAGTCAAGAAAACAAACGTCCTGCTGGCAGGACCCTTCCAGCAGGCCAAGTATTTAAATCTAGGCCACATCTGTGTCTTGCCTGTGCCTGTTGGCTGGACTGGATGAGCTGGAGAAATCAACTTCAAGTCTTCCACTCCTGCACTTCTGTTTTATTGTACAGCTTCTCTCATAAGTTCAGAGTCAATACCCAGCATCCATTTACTTAAAGAACCATCCCAACCTTTCTGTAGCAGCCCAAAAGTTTGCAAGAAGCACCGCAGAGCTTCTGAGGCAGAACATTTCGTCATGGTTGAGGGTTCAAGTCTGCAGACAGAAGGAGAGGAAAGACATCCCTTCCTTCAGGATCAACCAAGGTCAGGAGGAGGAGGTATGGCTTGCCGGAGAGGCTCTGTTCAGTTAAAGCCCAGAAATACTTTTCTAATTAGCAGTAAAGTGAAAGGGATTAACCCAATCTTTCTCCCTGGTCTGATGGGTTAATTTTGGCAGATATAGTCTGGAACAGGGATATAACTTTCTTCTTTGGAGAGAAGTTATTGAGGTACCTTGAGTTAACTTTCTCTCAAGGAAACCTGACGGGTAAAAATCATCCTTCTTTTAGTTTGAAATCCTAAAACCACATTTCTGAATAAGTGATGCACTCACTATGTGCCTAATGCTGATCAAGGACACCATGTGCCCTGCAAGCCTATAATCTCCAGAAAATTCAGACTGAAATTAGCATTCTGTTCCTAAATTATGGCCTGTAAAATGTAAAATAAATTACCCAACACACAAGCATAGTTCCAGCTGTGCTTCTCTATTGAAAGCAGCTGTCCTGATGAATGAACTCACTGTAAATATTTAAATGGAAAACAGTAAAATTTTCCTTCAAAATATGAGCAAACAGTATCGCCTTATCTCTGCCAGACACCTTGGATGTCATCAGTGAGTTTTACATCACAGACATTAAAATAAGTAGATGAAATGTCACAGACTTCTTTCTATTATTATTATCTGTAATGTGGAGTGTGGTTGTATGTGCCTTCAGAACTGACTGAGAAACTGGGCAAGTGTTTCCAAGAAGCAGATTTATGAAAAGGGTAAAAATATTTATGTTGGGGAGAAAAAAACAAAATGAAAACAATCATTGGTTCTTATGAGTCATTTTTAAATCTGCCAGCTTACCCACTATTTCCTATGCCAGAATAAAAACCAACAAATTAAAAGACAACAAAAATAGAATTATTTAGTGGTAAATTTGCAACAAATAAAATAAAAACAGGTTGTTCACATTGTGAATGAGTAATTAATATTTTCATGCCTTGAAACTAAGAGGGAGGCAGCATTACCTGAAAAGCTACTGAGACATTCAAGCCACAGAGAGAGCTGTACCCCTTGGGCTCATTAAGCCTGTCAGGCATGAAAGGATGGAGGGTCTTAGTAAACATTCCAGCAACTGTGGCTGCAGCAGGTAAGACAACTTCACCAGCATCAGCTCATTTGGGCATTTTTCTTCCCTTCACTGTTTAAAGGTAGAAAAATAATTAACAAGGCAAGTACTGATGGCTCCACAGGCAGCAGGAAAAAAGGTCTTCTGAAGGATATTAAATTATCACTGGGTGATAGAGGTGTAGATGGTTCTGAACAAGATGAGTTCAGGGTGTGAAATGTAACAGGTTTGTTCCTCAGCCCCAGCTGCAAGCATTTTGCATGGTGCAAATATTTACAGTGAGGTCTTCATGACTGGCCCATAAAAAAAGAATCGTCTTCAAAATTTACCACTTAACTTTACACAATTAATAAAATTAGGTTTCTCCATGTATTCCATAAGGCAGAAAAAGAGGTACACAGCTAAGACTGACTTAATTTCCTCTCTCAGTAATGATTAAGTGCAATTTCTCCATTTTGGAGAGGAAAAATGTATTTTTTATTGTCAATCACAGTTCCCTGGGAACTATTTGTGTGAATACATGTACCTATACTCTCCACCTCTCCATTTCTTCCTCACCTCATTCTAGCCTCCCCCAAAATTATCTGTGAACTGTTTAGATCACCCTGAAAACTCGTATTTTTTTGGTGAAAAAGTATCCAAAAATAGTTGCCCAATTCCTGCCTATAACACTTGGGAATCTACCATAGGCAGTGTGGATGCAGCTGGGACACTGTCATACCATGAATCCTACCTTCCAGAGTTATATAATCTGTTTGCAAAGTGACCAAAACTCAACAGAAAGCAGCGTTTTTGTATTTCTTTTGAATATAGATGTCGATGTCAGCACAAATCACCAAGATGTTATGAAAAGTGTTCATGAGCCCAGAAATAAGCTTCTGGAACATTTGATTTTACAATGAAAATTGCCACACTGTGTGCCTTGTGACCTTTCTGAAGCCTGCTATCACTTGATAAAGGATTTTCAGCATGCAAAGGAGGCATAAACAGAGAGAGAATTAATGTTTAAAAAAATCTTTATACTACTGTGGACCTGTATATTTATAGTAGTTTACTTCTAACTTTATCCAACTCCAGACTAGTATTACTATGAGAATGAAGAGGAAGGAAATGATGTGTGATGAGGACAATGAATGTTATACAGTGTATGTAGCCAGACAAGTACTCAATCAAAAAGGCCCTGGATTCCTTACAATCCTCAGTCTGGTTCTATCTGAATCCACTAATTTTCAGTTGAGCTTTGATTAATTTTTGTGTTTTAAGTCTGTGTAGTCACTAACAGATTTGAGCCCTTGTCCTTTATGGTGACTCTTTACTGCCACGTGAGTCTCACCTTCTGCACAAGACCAATAACAAATGACAGAAAAAAAGCTCTCTGCCTGGGAGATTGGAAATTCTTCACTGGCCCATATTTTCACTCGGTCAAGGTTGTGCAGTTTTGGGTTGATATTCTTCAGTGGTAGAGAGGACATACTGATTTATGGCACACAGCTCTTCATGATCAGGGCAGGGAGTGCAAAATCAGCTGCAAATCATGAAAACAAAATTGATGCTAAGTTTAAGCCGTGATTAGGGATTTGGTTCAAGGTCTATGGAAAACATAGAAAATACTTTATCATTTTGGATTGATCTAAATGCAAACATCTCCAAACAAACTTGTTTCATTTTTTAACTTTTTAACTATTATTACTTTTCAGTCTTCTGAGTTACTTCTAACAAATTAAACGCTGTGCTCTGTTAGTCTAGAAGATAAACTTATTGTAAGCTTTTGTCTATTGAGCTTTTAATTAAAAGAAACTGAATTAAGGATTGAAACTCATCAGCTGTGACTTTGTTTTTTAAATAGCTTTACTGCTTCCACTATAAAAAATTAGCAAACAGAACTGTATGTTATCATGATCCATGAATATTCCATTGTGGTGCATGCTATTTTCCAGATGTCTCCTTGAGGATGGTATCTTACTTTTATGTTTGGATAACAGCTATAACAAACAAGAATCAATCCTTATTAAAGCTCCCTATTATTCTGCGGTTAAATTAGAATTCATATGATTTATAACTTTTTATTCAAGAACCCTTCACTCATTCATTTGTTCTGGACCTGCTCCTTTTCAGACATTAGTGAACAAATAAACACACTACTCACAGGACTGAAACACACTTTCCCCATTTTTTAGCTAATAGAAACAATTCAAGGTATTCATAATACCCTTTTATCTCACTTGCTGGATTTATAGTTTCAGGTGTTACCTCCTTTTGAGGTCATAGTCAGCACTGGGTGCATCACATCAGACAATGCTCATTCACAGGATAGCAGACTTTTTTCACTTTGCTTTCCTAAGCCAGATTTAATTCAAATTCTTTGAGACACTGCCTGGTTGTTTTTTCTGCACTGGAGTTTACTCACACAGAAAACTGAATGGTAGAGAATGTCAGCTGGACAAAATGATCATCTAGTTAAGCTCTCTGCCTTCAGCTTGAATCAGCTCCTTCAATGTCATCATTCCCACATGGTTATTCAACCGTCAGTCTTTACAGCCCTCACTCAGGGGAACTCTATCACATTCCTAGGCTGTCTCTCGTGGTACTTAAATACTTATTCAAATACTTGGCTGAATTGCTGGCATAGTCACCATTCTTAAGACCAAAAGTTTTTCCTTTCAAATGACAACTTTAATCATTAATTATATCTGGATTATATTTTACTATCATTAATTGTATTCAGATTATATTTTTTTAGATTATCTATCAGCAGAAAAGCAAATGGAATATACTGCTAGATAAAATTGTCAGTAGGTTAAATCCTTAAATAGGGGATAGCTAAAGATGGTCAGGATCTGGCATGATCTGGCAAGGCATAAATAAATGAAAAAGAGCATTAGAATTTCATTCAACGAGTTAACTGGCACAAATTAATGAACCTGAAGGTAAAACAACAAAAGTTAGTGTCTTCCCTCTGCCACTATAAATCAACCAAATGAAATTCCCTTAGAGGGACACACAGACAAAGGATAAGAGAAGATCCTGTATTTTCTTCAAAGTATTATTGCATGTTAAATAATTTTGCACAATGTAACACCTCTTGATAATTTATGTTGACAACAAATCATGATCATATCTGCAGCAGACCCTAAGTAGGAAAATTAATTTTCTATTGCAAGTAGAATTTTCTGCTGAATTATGACAAAGGAAAAATTGCTGCAGTGTAATGAGATGCCTAAATGTCTGAATGATAACTGAGCATATGTTTCTTCCTTAAATGACTCCGTTTAGGCTATAGTATTTCATGTTTGGGGTCAGCATTACACCTCACATAAAGACTCTCAATTCAGTGAAAGTTTACCAGTTTATCTTTCCAGCCGGCTCATTTGCTACGTTGTTCTACATTGTTCTTTATTCCTGCAATCAGCCATTAATATCGAGCTTAGCCTTTAGTAGAAAGAAAAAAAATAACATGAAAAGCCATGGCCAAGGCTGGTCAGTCAACGTTACTCAAGTTATATTAGTGTGAAGCACCCATTCAGCTGAATCCTTCAACAGAGTCCTAATTATAAGCACAGAGACCTGCACTCTTTCATTCACATGAATAAGCCCTGCTGATGAGTCTGGTCATATGGAATCTATGAGGTCACTGAGCTGTAGGCATGTCCTCAAACAGCTCCTGAATCGTGGTCAAAAGGCATCGCAAGGCAGTGCTAAATAAAGCCACTGATCTTCAAAAGGCTAATGGCATTACTAAACAAAGGTGATGTTGTTAACAAAAACAATATTGTCAGCGAAAAAGCCCCTTTTTAACCACAAACATTATTTCCCAAGCTCTGTTAATTACAAAGATCCTCAAGGGAGAAGTTCGTGGCTCACTGCCTTAATGAGTAAAAATTGAAAGTATTAACCAAATTTCAGGAGACAATCATTATTTGGAGGAAAACATTTGAGAGCAAAGAGAGGCAAAAGGATAAGAGTTTTCATTTCACATGTGAGGCATGACCAGATGAAAACAGTCTATGACACTGTAAAAAGTCCTATTTCCTGCTCAAAGTAGGGTGAATTCTTAAGAATTAGAAGGGAAAAGCCTGTGTGAGAGTTTCATATATTCATAGTTTCTGCATCAATAGTTCTTCATTCATTACTAGTTATTCATTCCTCTGCTTTCACTCACCAAAAATTTGGAAACTCTTGAAAAAGAAAAGATGGATACAATTTTTTCACATGAATGTATTTTGTCCTTGGAAAGGGAGTCATGCAGTAATCCAGAGCATTTTCTTCCCTCATTTAAACAGTCTTTTTTTTTATTGATCTTATTTTCTGCCCAGAAGCTACAAACAGCAGAAATCACTTTATGGGTGGGAAGACATACTTTTTGAGACCGACCCTTGGAGAGGGTCTTTTTGAATGGTCTGGCTGATGGCACCAGACCTGTTGTGTGGGTAATCCCTCCTCATGGGATCAAGTCTTCGTCAGGACAGGATTTTTCTCTGAATTCTGGTGCATGACAACTTCTCTCACCCAGGGGAAAAGAAGAACTTCCCTTTTGCTGTAACAGGAAAGCCAGAGACACAGATCATAACTCCCAGTCTCAACATACAGGATCATCTTTGAATATGAACCATACTTGGACCAAAAAATGACAAAACATTATTATTATCAAGGAGCTGAAGGAAAGGCCAAATCAAAAAGTCAAGTCCCTCTAGAAGTTAAGAATTCTTTTCATTTCTACAGACACAGGGATCATAGCAGGGTTTGTACCATGCTTGCATGCTGCCTGCCACAACAAGGCTCAGATACAGTAATAATAGAGAGCTGTATTAACCTTATTGACATAGCCTGTAACAATCAAGTAATTGCTTATTGTCCTTGGTCTGTGATAATTTCACCCAGGAATCATGTCTGTGAGTGTGACACAATGTGCTTTTCCTCCCGTAAGTCTTCTAAGTGCTTTCTTAACAATTGCATGTGTGAGTGATAACTCACACACTCTTAAAGTACATTTTGGCTGTAGTGTGGAAATGATGCTTTCACAAATGCAATCAGATTTTAGGAGAAATATAGAAAAACTTTTAATCAGAAGTTTTATGGACAATTTTGGTTAAGTGGAATATAGTCGTGTTGTCTGTAATTAGACCCTGACTAGGACTTGGCAGCTGGCAGTCTCCTGCTCACAAAAGGTTTTGTGGGATCTTTTATGGTTATGATTAAATGGTTAAAATTAGAAGAGATCTTTCATCCTGTATGTACTGTTGTGGATTAACCTCAGCTGGCAACTCACCCACCAGTCATTCACTCACTCCCCCAGTGGGATGGAGAAGAGAATCAGAAGGATAAAAGTGAGAAAATTTGTGGGTTGAGATAAAGGCAGTTTAATAGGTAAAGCAAAAGCCACACATGCCAGCAAAGCCGAACAAGGAATTCTTTCAGCACTTCCCATGGACAGGCAGTGTTCAGCCACCCCCAGGAAAGCAGGGCTCTATCACCCAAAACAGTGACTTGGAAGGCAAATGTTATCACTCCAAATGTCCCCCCCCATTCCTTCTTCTCCTAAGCTTTTTATGCTGACCATGACACCATAGGGTGTGGGATGTCCCTTGGGTCAGTTGGGGTCAGGTGTCCTGGCCATGTCCCCTCCCAGCTCCTTGTGCACCCTCGGCCTCCTCACTGGTGGGGTGAGGAGCAGAAAAGGCCTTGACTCTGTGTAAGCCCTGCTCTGTAGTAACAAAACATCCATACAGTACCACACTGTTTCAAGCACAAATACAAAACACAGCCCCATACAGCTACTGTGAAGAAAATTAACTCTGCCTCAGCCCCAACCAGGGCATGCATTAACATGGCTACATTTGAGAAAGACTTTCAATCAGGCAGTTAAAGGGATAGAAAGATCAGCTCCTGGAACTGGAACAAAGCATGAATCCAGGCTGAAGTAATGTACAGTTTATTTACTGTTTTATGTTGGGGTCAAATAACCAACCTAACAATATCCAGGGGTATTAGGCTGGAATATGCCTTTCCAATAAATAACAAGTCTTGAAGCAAAGAAGGCACACAGATTTCTTGGTTTGTTGTTATTGCTGGAGGCAAGATGAGGGGCAGCCACCTGAATTATATGTCTTCTAAGAACCATGCAATCACATAATATTGTCACTCTTTTATAAATAACATTTTTTCCCTAAGTTTTGGTATGTCCTCGGCATGAGGAGACCTTCTTGGTGCAGCACTTGCTTGACAAGGCAAGCCCAAGGAATTCAAATACTTGTGCTCTGCTGAAAAATGCAATAAGAAAATGTGTTTATCAGGGGTGCCACTCTGTGCAGCAGTACATCCCTCAGAAATCCCAGTTCACATCAGTTCCATAGAGCCCCTAATTCATCTGTAGCTAACAGGTAATATTTACTGCTGGTCACAGAAATAAGTGACGGGATACTGACCTCAAATTTGGTTCACCATAACTCATAAGGGCTGACCTGTCAGAGCAGACACTCTGCAGGTACAAACTGAAGCACCACAGTGAAAGTACAATTGCAAAACTTTAAAGTGGCGTCATCAAAATTGAGGACTTTCTTACACATACATACTTTCATACATTCTTTTGTTGGTTTTTTTTTGTTTCAAATGGGCCTGCCATTTCTCATCCAATATATCTGTGGTTAAAACCATAATATCTGGTAACAACCAGATCATAAAGAAAGCACTCTTGAAGGCAACAAGGAGATGGCAGAGATCCCAAAGGAATTGTTTCAAAGAGATGTATTTTGCTTATTTTAGAGGAAGGTATGGTCTCAAGAAGTCTAACTGCAAATTTATTTAATATTGAAAAGCCCACAGGTCAATACTGAAAGGAATAAGGGGAATTAACTTTCTATTCAAGGAATAACTGGCACAATGGAAACGGTGGTATGCAAATGAAGATGTATATATTTATGTCACAAGCCACTTCTGCCATGGTATTACAGATCATTCCAACACAAGTTTGTTGCAATAAAGAGATTTTGACCTGATCAGTCATCTGGCAAATGTCAGAAAATTCAATGCCAAAATTCATAATGTGATTCAAATGTAGTTTAAAAAGTGAATGGATATGATAAAGGAATAATATTCCATATATTAATACCTTCTCTTTTTATGGAATAAGTTATCCAATTATTTCTCTTATAATATTTGATCAGTCTGAGGCACATAGTGTAAAGAAAGTATATGCAAAGAGAGAAAATGTACATGCATTTATTCAGCATATCCTTTCATATCTACAGAATTTATTATTCATATTGCCCCATTCCTTTAACTGTGGTAGGTGATTTCCAAACACTGATCTGAAGTGAGTCTTAGGAACAAGGGCACCATCACATTACAAAGAAAAGCCTGTGAAGGGAGGCAAAGGGATATAATATTAATATAAACCAAGAACTGGAAAACGATTATTCATCCTATTAAACTCTACACTGTACATCATTATTAGAGATGCCTATTGACATTGATATCACCCTTGCTTGTGTTCAGACCTAAGGGGCAGGAAGGCAGACTAAGGATGTTAGCCCAAGGACCCAGAGAGTTCAGACTTGTGGGGTGATCTTTAGAACATCCTGGAAACAGCTAAGGAGAGAACTGAGAATAAGATTAATTTTTGTCTGAGTGTTGTTGTTGTCTCCAAATCTTTATCATCTTACTTTTAAGCCCTGCTTCATTTTATCATTTTACTGAAACAAGTTTGTTATATTGAAGAGGGCTTACACTCAATTTTTCTCATCCTCTTTATATGTGCTTGATTGTAACTAATTGTCTCATTCTCAGTCCTATTGAATGCTAGTAAGAAGAGAATCTCAAACTCTGTCACCTCCAAAAAGCAGAGCTTTAAATATGAAATGTAGTTTTACAGCTCAGATTTCTATTAATTGCACAATAAAATGTATGCTGTCATATCCTCATTGTTGGATAAATTCAGTGGACCTGAAAGTCACCATAGCTATTCACAGCACACCTGGCTAGTGGCATAAAATTACACAAAAAATACATTATGTAATGGATATACAGCATGGAATAAATTACAATAAAAAGCTAGGAAAAGTCTACTAAATTTGTTTTTTAAAATCTAGTTTTCAAGGAATTCCTCTTTCCATTTTGTTTCTAAATATAAGTCCCTCCGCTTACCAGAAGGCTTTTCATAATCCTTATTCCATTCTGTCCCTATAATGGTTGGTGGCCTTGCCTCAGTTCAAAGGCCTTTCCCCAGCTGGGAAGATTTTCTAAAATAGGAAAAGTAAGTTCTTTGATTTTTAGCAGGTTACCTTAGAAAGGGAGGGAGGAGGAGGAAGGTAAAAGCAGAAATGAAAACAGAAAGGTAAAAATTCTTAATATTTTACCCATACTGAAATAATCTGGTAATTCTAAAAAGCCAGTATTTTTAGCATGCCCTCTCTGCCTCAAAAGCACTGTAAGAAGAAGCTTGCCTTGAAGTGTAAATGTTGGGCTAGTAGCCAAACAACCAGCTCAAAAACCAGAAGGTCTGTCAATGCTCAAAGAAAAATCCCAGCCCTTTACTGAACTGATAAAACACCATCCCTTTTCTTTTCCACCACCTCTGTGGAAATTCCTTTTCTATTCCACCATCTTCCAGGCTATTCTTCTCAACCACTGAACTCCAATGCGGTTTGTCTGTCTTTCTTTCCCTCCCCTCCTCAGCGTGTGATCTCAGCCACCTTTGTGTCTCCCATTATCAGCCCCAGCAGCATCTCTGCTGTGCTTTGACTGGCAGCACAATCAGAGCTTGTTCTCTCTGGGATGCACAATGTGCTCTGGGACTGGACCCCCCTTGCATGAGGAATTAGACCTCCGCAACATCAAAGGGGTGCAGGAATAGCTGGCAGAACCCATGGGCCCCATGACAGGCATCTACAAAAACTGCTCACCACCCAGTTGCCTTTCAAGGTTTTTGGAAAATCAAGGAGGGATAATGAGAGTTTGCTGAAGACCCAGACAAAAGAAGGAAGAAAATGGCATTTGCTGTTGCTGAAAGGAAGCATCAGAGCACCAGGGGAACTGAGAATGAGGGTAGAGTTTGCAAGGCAGAAGTTTGAAATTTCTCCAGATTACAGGGAGGACTTAACAACAGAGCTCAGAGCAGACATGGTCACCGTGAGAGGTGCTTTGACTGGATCTCTTTTTGTATTTTGGCACATCTCACTTGAGGCTAACTCAGGTGTTCAGGAGTATCTCCATCTCTAAAACACTCTATATCTTTCTGATTACAAATTCTCAGTATACACCCCTGATATTAAGCAGAGTGTGAAGCCTCTCTGATAGAAAGGTTAAGGTTTGAAAGCCTATGTAGATTGTCTTACAGGGAGGTCTACTGATTTATTGGTCTGCCTGTTTCAGATCAAATTTGAGAGTTGTCCCCACCCAGATGAAACTGATAAGTCACTCTTTCCTCATTCATAACATATTTTGATTGCAACAATCTCTGTTGTGCTAGGTCTTTCTCAGAAGTGGTCTTGTATCTTCTGGGCTTGTTTCTAAGAGTGGGCAATAGGGACATGATGCCAGGTGTAAAAGAGAAGAAAATCAGGAGCAGAAGAGGCAGGGCTGATGTTTGGTGATAGCAACTGTCCACAGCCCACAGTTTTCAAGGATGTTCTGAACACAGTGTAGGCACAGACAGGCCTTAGAAGAACTTCCCAGATGAGGCTGGACAGCTTCTGGGGTCAACTGAAGCTGTGCGTTTGTAGCACAAACAGGGTGCACAGTACATACCATAAATACAGGTAGCAGGTTCAGGTCAGTGTCTCACTATCAGTGCGAACACAGGCAATGCGTAAGCCTGGAGGTCTGGCTTAAAAGTGAGGATAAGAAAGCTCTAAGTTTCCCACTTCCATACTTTCCCTTGATGTGTGTTGCAGGTGTGACACAGCTGCTTTAATAACAGCTCCTGCATCACCATAAAATTCTAACTCAGCATATTAAGGACAGTAAAAATTGGATTAAGGTTATTTTGACACGTAGTGCTAGATGTTTGAGTCATCAGAGTACTGCCACAGGTGAGGCAGAAACTTTTCAGAACGGGTGGAAATAAACCTGGTAGGGACTGAACCGATCAAACTATTTGTGTGAGTTTGTGTGAGCAGGAAAATTGTAGACGGAACAGGTTTGCACGTATCTATGAACCAAATGAAGAAGCAACATATAAAACTTCCCAGAACCCTCAAAGAAATTTTAAAAATCCCTTCTCATGAAAAGAAACAAACAAACAAAAATAAACAAAACACCCAAAACAAAACAAAACAAACACAAACAAACAAAACAAAGAAAAAACCAAACAAAAAACCCAAACAAAAAACCCCAGCATTTTTAAGAAACTAAAGTTTCTATGCAGGAGAAAACAAACAAAAGGTGAAAGAACTGCCATTATGCATCTTGTGGAAAAAGTGAACTTTTATGTTATTTTTATTAAGGTGATTTCACCCCACCCAGTAGTTAAGGAATAGCTTGGGAAGATTTTGCTCATAAATACCTCAAGATGCCTCCAATATCAGAGTTCGCAAGATTTATATGGAAAAAAATATATAGTTACCTCATCTAATCTTGTAATTTTCACTGAAAACATCAAGACCTTTGTAGAAGAGATTTTAATCCAAACTAGTCATGACAGACTATCTTCATAATCTGTTCTAGGAACAGGTGAATTTTAGGACAAGATGACCCAAGATGAGTCAGCATCTCACCTACATCTAAAGAAGAAGGCCTCAAATAACTAAACTTGCAGCTGCATCTACATGACAGACATTATCCTGATTTTAACCATTTAATCATAACCATAAAACAGATGCCATCCAGAAAGTCTACGGATAATGGATTAGGTGAAATTACTGGCCTTGTGTCACATCCAACCATTGTGAGCTGATGAATCTTGGGACTTCTTGGTCTACTCAGACAAAAACGTTCAGGTTGAAGGAGAAGGCATCTAGATTAGAGCTGAACCCTTCAGTCCATCCATGCACCACCTTTTACTTGTGGTTTGAAAAAGCCATAGCAATTCCATCTACAAGCATTACCTACTATCCACATCATGGGCGTGCTCTGTTAGATCCACACAGATGAGCAATTAGGTCAAAATACATTTTTCTCTTGCTTCTGCATGATAATGTTCAAATTTTATGGTAGTAATAACCAATGGATTTTCAGTGCCCTTGTCTTCTGGGTAACAAATTCAAGAAAGGAGAGAATGGCAGAGATACAGGGGTAGATATTGCTAAAACATTTATAAACACAGATCATTTTATGGTCCACATCACTGTTTTTCCTACAACATCTCATATCCTTTAGAGTCAGACTGGCCAAAGAGTTCACAACAAAATACAAAGTAAGGGACCAGATTTTCAAAAGAAATCCACAAACTGCATAAGCTCCCTTTTTAGGAGGGATAGTCATAATGCACCATTATCTCAGGAGGCAGAGGCACCCTTCTGAAAAATTACTGTAGATGCTGTAAAACTTGAAACTTGGCCAAAAGTAGTGAGGTTCATGACTTTTGCTTCACATGAAGGAATTTAGTGACATTAAGCAAGATGACTCATGGACTCAGAAGAAAGAATATCACCTCCTGAAACACCGACACCACTGAGATTGTCCTTGGAGGTCTTCCCATTCAGGCAGTGATCCCAAATAACCCTGTTCCTTTTATGCAACGTGGCATCCAGGGCTCAGGATGATAGACTGCAGGCCATATGCTAGATCTTTGAGTTTGCTAAAAATAGGACATTTTTCTATCCTGCTGAGGATAAGTCTGTATAAATGTGACCAGAAACCTGGCACAAATCCATAAGGCTGAGATGAACAACTGAGGTCCTTCCTTCAGGCTTGTCAGGCAGCAGCCTAATCAAAATACTCTAAGGACAGGAAAGGGGTTGGAACTGCTAGCTAAGTTTATTTTCTTTCAAAGGTGCCCTTTTACTCTTTGATTACTGTTTCTTTTTAGAGACTATACACATTTCAACCATTATTTTCTCTGCACCCTCCTTCCCTTTCTCTACTGGACACTGCCAGCATTAGACATTGAGCCTAAAAGATTTCAAAAGGTTAGAAAATGCTGGCAGAGTACCTGTGCAGACAGCTGCTTCCTCCTTCCTTTGCATTAGCACCTATCTAATGTTTAATAATAGCATAGAGCTGTATCTGAAATTCACTTGGAAGATATCAGAAAAACACCAATTATTTTTGAGGGACATAATCTTCCTTTTGCTGACACTCCCTAAAAGACCCATCCTCCTGAGATTCCTGGAGGGTCCTCAGACAAGTGCTGCCATGCTGAGCTCTGTTTCCTGAGCACTGTTATCACCAGTCTGTCTGCTATCTGGCCAGATTCCTACACAGCTGATGTCCCTGTCTCCGTACTTTTGAACATGCTATGGCAAGGCTGTAAAACAGCCTGTGGATGGATCATAGGTCTTGATGTTACTCCCTGCTCATGCAAGCAAGGCCAGTTTCATCAGCTGCTCCCTCCCAGTAATAAGAAGCGGTGCTGCTGTATGGAAAGCAAATTGTCCATCAACATTTTCATGACCAAGGGGCTGACTCACTTTTCTGGGTTTAAGATGCTCCTCTTTCCACACTGTTGTCAGATCCTTGTCCTGCCCTCCACCCAGGTTTCCACTGGCATGATTAGATGTCAGCTACACAAACAGCTCATTGGCATCCAGCACAGAGGTGGGGGTACCAACTTTTTTGGAGGAGGGAGGAGGAATGTGCAGGAGCACCAAACTGGATCAGCTGCTATCAGAAGAAAAATTTGCTTCATCAGTGACTGATCTTCTGTAGGATGCAGTTCATACACCCACCACTACCTCAGTGCTCACTTGCCCTTGCTGGGGTTGTTCAGCCTAGAAAAGAGAAGGCTCCAGGAGGCATTATAGCACTTTCCAGTACCTAAAGGGACTCCAAGAGAACTGGACTTTTCATAAGGGCATGGAGTGGATAGGACAAGGGAGAATGGTTTTAAGGTGAAAGAGAGTAGGTTTAGATTAGATATTAGGAATAAATTCTGTACTGTGAGAAGCTGTCACTGCCCCACCCCTGGAAGTGTTCAAGGCCAGGTTGGACAGGGCTCTGAGAAACCTGGTTTAATGGAAGGTGTCCCTGCCCATGGCAGGGGGCTGGAACTAGATGATCTTTAATGTTCCTTCCAACAACACCCATTCTATGATTCTATGATTCTTTAAGATTCCTCATCACCTCAGTTGTGCCATATGTCACATCAACTCTTTGTGGGGCCATAATTGAAATGAGGTCATAGCAAGGAGAAAGAAGGCAGGAGTGATTTTTTCCTTTTCTTTTTCTTTTTAAACTTTAATTTTTTTCCTCTGAAATCACTTTGATAATTCAAAGTAAAAAACCCTCATGACTGCTGCAGAAACAGACCTTTGTTTTCCATCTTGAAAAAAGATCTAACCTAAAAACCCCTGCAGATACACAAGATTAATTTTCACTACTTTGTTTCATACTATTTATAAGCACCTCTTGCTGAGTTTTAGATTTTGTGGCTCAGACTGCTGGCTGTAAATGCTTTCTGTCCACTCCTGAAGCCTGATTGATGAGCGCTCCTAGCCAAATAGCAGCCTGTATCAGCAGGCCCAGGCTGGCAGGCTGGAACATGGCTCGCAACACTTGTTTTGAATTCCTGTTTTGATACAGGAGCACACTTCAGAAAAAGCCTCAGTGCATAAGCAGAGACAGCATGAAACCTTCAGCTTGATTCCCTGTGCCCATGTTTTGCAAACCTGAGGCAGATACCAGATGAAATCAGGCAAGGAGCACTGAGGACAGTGGCATTGTCTAGAAGAGATGGTCAAGCTGAAATCCAGAGGAGCAGTGGGAGAGTGGCAGGATTCAGGCACATGGTACATATACAAAGCTTGTAATGGTCTTTCTGCTCAAGGCATGATGCTCGCACATCAGCTTGTGCGCTGGAAGAAGTGGGAGTCAGCTGAGTGAGTTGTGCTCTGGGTGTGAAACTTGAACATTCCTAATACGTCTGCAAGTATGTTTAGACCTGGGAGAATATTTCTCCCAGTTCTGCACAGAATAGCTAATGTTGTAAGCAGACATCCCAGATTAAAAGACGAGGTAGTTCAGTGAAAAATCAATATGCTCCTTCTCTCTGTCTCTGCCCCCAACCTGGCATGAATCTCAGAAATTAATAAACTGAACAGGAGTTCCCAGCAGTAACTGGAAATACAAGGTGTTTTGGAAAGAGGTGTTAATTTGCACCCAGGATAAAGAAATCTGTCAATACATTGAGTGGCCTTGAGTTAAAATTTTTATACCACAGTCTAATTTATTTCCTCAGAAACAGGGCACTAAACTTGGAAAGAATGTCGATAGGAGGCAACAAAAATTACTGAACTAAAGTTTCAGCCTGAAGGAGTGGTAAATGGAAAGAGCTGCTATGCAAAAAGCACCTGGCTCAAATGTCATGCTTGCCCTCCTTTAGCATCTAGCTCTGATTTATGCAGATACTTAAAATGTCCTTTCTTCATTGTCATAATCATCACAGTGTCTGAGCACTCCCAAGTGCCTTATTCTATGGCACTTTTTCCCACTTTGTAGGTGGGAACAGAGACAGTAAGATTCACTCGGGATTCCAGGGACGAAGGCAAGGACTGCCCAAATACTCACTGCATACTGGAATAAAGCAGCTCTTCCCTGAAGGGGGTACTTAAGAAGTCTCCAAGGACTCCAGTATGCAATTGTAATGGAGCATTAGTTACAGCTTAACTCTAATAGAAAATGGTTTTAAAGATTCACTGGATTATTTCTTAAGATTGCCTTGCCTCAATGGCCCTGATCATCTGTAATATTTATAAAACTTATTCCCACTGGTTTCAGTAGGAGGTTTTCATCTAAATAAAGCCAAGCTGTTGAGTTCTTGAGCAGTGTCCTATGCCTGTGTCTCATGTCTAGGAAGATGGACACATTTGTCTCTAATAGGACTCAGGACAAAGATGTTATGCTTCATCAAAAATCAACCTTTACTTTCAGACTGATTTTTTGAGTTTTTTCTCTGTGCACTGCAATACACTTCCTCTTCTGTGAGAGCATAAATCAGTTTCAGACCCAGCAGGCAGCATCTTCACTTAAGTGGTAGCAGCAACACAAGGGAGAAGGCGAAAGGAAGGCCAAGTGGTTCAGCTTTAAGTAGCATCATCCAAGCCAGCAGAAACAGCAGGTTTCAGGTAACAGCGTGTCACGTGCCTCACAAAGTACTTTGTTTGGTTCAGCACACAAAGTCCATGTTTGTGCCAGTAAATCAAAGCCCAGCATTTCTGACAACAGACTCTTCTCAGGGACACAATGCAGCGTATGTCACCTTCCCTGTGTACCCACATTTTTGTGGAGGATTGTGCATCTGTTCCTTACCTTGCAGGAATTGTTTAGCCAGGATCAAGGTTTGATGTCTTTTGGGGTGGGAGTTCCCTACATATGCCACAGAAAAACTCTGTATGAGTCTAGCCAGCCGGATTGAACTGTGTACCTCTGTGGTGGTTTTGGCCAAATTCCAAGGGAATGTCCAAAAGGAGTGTCTCCTCAAAGGAAGACAGGTTACAGCCACCCCTCCCCCACCAGGTTCGGGGGAAAAAAAATATTTTCCTCAGAGGAATGTGTAAAAGAAAATAAAAACTATTTATTTAACAAACACACAGGAAAAGAATAAAAATAATGCTAAATATCAAAACTTCTCGTTGTGAGAGAAAACCTGAAAGATTTTAGAGCCCTTCTGTGGGTGTGGTCTCTCTCCTTCTCCTCAGAGCTGGGTCGGCGTGGGGGCCCCCTCCAGGCCGGTGGAAGGTCCCCCGGTGGGGTTCTGATGTTCTGGTGTTCTGAACAAGTCCAGAAGAGAAGAAAAAAAGAAACCAAAGTCCCGGAAAAACCACTCTCCATTTCTCTCCGAAGAAGCAGAGCCGAAAAACTGGCTGAAAAGAGAGAAGAATACTCTCCTCTGCTCCTCAGCAAGAAGCAGCTAATCTCTGTGTCCTTGAAGTACAGACCGTTCGAAAAGTTCGCTCAGCTTTTTTCTCTCTGTCTCCTGCACTCAGTTTTAAAGGCATAGAAAGGCACAGGAATCATGTCTGGGCATAGAGAGCTGATAGGGGATAGAACAGCATAAAGTCACCCCAAGACAACCTCTTATGTTAGCCACCTTCAACCTGTGTTGAGGCATTATTTAATAAGGCAGTTGTCAAAGCAAAATTCCAAACCCAAAAATGCCGAGTGCTGCTAACAGTACCTGGGCTTATAGCTGTGTTAGATACCCAGGTATTTATTACAAAGAATCTTATGTGTTCCTCTCCCTTCATCCACCTGTGGAGAACTGTGGGGCAGACCTAGTGCATGTTTGCAAAGTCAGTTGAAACACTATTATTAATTACAGCAATTATTCCTAAGTTCCTTTTACAGCAACATATTGATGCTGGAGCTCATGGGAGAAAGCACATCTGCTGCCTGAGGAACCAGAGGACAGGTGGGAACTGCTCCATTCGCACAGATGGCTCTATGAACGCTGATGCACGGCTGCTTTAGTTGCAGTCCTTTTAAAAACTTTGATGATACACATAAGGAAATCAAACCATAACATACTATTGCTAGGCAATAAAAAAGACTGGATAGGAACCAGGGGAGACCTTATAACCTTATAACCTGGATACACACAGTTCCCACATCTCATCTTCATACTGGGGTAAGACTTGGGTATGAACCAGACTTTTCTTCCTTACTGATTGTTTCCACGTCCTGATTTCAATGCACAGGTGCTATCCAACAGATCCTCAATCGGAGCCCTTGGAGCCCAGAGGTTTGAGCATGCTGGGTGATGCATGCTCAGACCCACACACAGTCAATGAATTTAGGGTTTATTCATCAGCCACTTTTACTTCCTGTAAGATGGGACAGTCTGGGGCAGAAGGGACACGGTATCCAGGCAGGAGCTAATTCCTGCTGTAACACCTCTGCATGAGGATCTTTGGTCTTCATACTGGAGTAAGAGTGAAACCAGCTTACAGAGGCACATGGCTCTGATGCCAGCCAAGCTTTGCAAGAAGCACAGACATTGTATGCATATGAGAAGGCTGAAGACAGCAGGTACTGGTGATGCTGTGTGAGGGCACCCAGACAAAGTGACACTCACATATCACCAGAGAACAGAGCTGCTCCTCAGTGATGAGATGCAGGAGCTGGAAGTCCCAGAAGAGGAGTAATTAAAAAAAAAAAAAAAAAAAAAAAGGAATTGGGTGGGGGGTGGGCTCNTTATGCTGTACAACTGTCAACCAGCAAAATCCTCCTCGGGGGCTGAGTTAGGGAATTCAAAAGGAGCAGAAGAGGAGGGAGGGAGGGAGGGAGGGAGGGAGGAAGGAAGGAAGGAAGGAAGGAAGGAAGGAAGGAAGGAAGGAAGGAAGGAAGGAAGGAAGGAAGGAAATCGATTGCTACAGTGACTCTCCCCTCTTCCCTCTTCCACCCTCTTTTACCCACAGAGAGATGGGATTTCCGTGGCAGGGTGTGTGACAGCTCTTGGTCTTGCCCAGGTAAGGAACATCCAGACTGGACTAAAGGCATGAGACAGACTTCTTCCAGTGGTTTCATCAGCCAGCGGGAACACGCTGTTCACCAAGGGTAGTAAAAAGCCAAAGGGGAAAAAAGCACTCAAAGCAAACAAACAAACAAAATGATCAGGAGATATTCTGTGGCAAAACTGCAAATAGCTGCAGATGCAAATACTGTGGGACCATGCGTTTAGCTTCCTTGCATACTTCTACTGGTCACTCACTGTTGTGATATTTTTAATAAACTATTGCTGTGTTCTTTTCTCTATTGTTAAAAATTACTTTGTTTTATATAGTCACGAAAGAGATCTCAAAGTTGTTGCACATCTTCAGACAGCAAAGATACAGAGAAGGGCAGCATGGATGATTTTGGGCCTGAAATGTGGTGAAAGAAAGAAGTGGTAGAAAGGAAATTGTAGAAAACTATGAATGGTATGGGATAGGTTCAAACTTGGTTGTGTGGTAAAACTATCTGGCAACAAATTTTAACCGATGTTAACATGACTCAAAATTCAACTGCAGAACTTAACTGTTCCAAGGATTTATAGAGGCCAAAACTGTGAAGGCATTTGGAGGGGAGAAGGGAAAGATCAGCAGCTGGTCAAGAAGCAATATCCATCCCTGGAAGGCTTCCAGACAGGTGAGGTATCACATGAGTAAACTCTTCCTTATGGTCCTCTCAAACATATCTTATTCTCCCCTTTCTGATATATGCTAACAAAACATCTTCATCATTTCTCTTATACACCAATGGAGACAAAATCTGGCCCTCTTAAAAATTTCCCTCTGGCCCCTTTCTTTTCCCAGGTTTTGAGGAAATGATGTGTGTATTGGAAGGGGTGTCCGTCTGAGCAGAGCCAGAATGGCACCTGGCAGACAGGTCCCTACAGCTTCACCTGGGGATGGTTCTTGAGGACTCAGGACGTAGCCATGAAACCTGTTGGAATCCCAGCAGAAAGGTTGATGTGTTCCCCTTTACTGACAGGTGTTTCTGCAGCTGATGGCCCCTACGCCCTCTCCAGCTCCCTACTGCTTCTACATCTGCTGCAGGGAGAGGCCCAGGTCTATCCAGTGCAAAATGCTGTGCTTCACTTACTAACCAGAAACAGAGCATGAAGGAAGAACTACAGAGACTGAGTGCACAGCTTAAAACTCCGCACTCTAGCAACTTCAGAGAACTGCAGAGACTCTACCTGAAATGCCCTCCCCATATCAAAACCAAAGAAAAAGTACCTTGGCCTAAAAATCTACCTTACTGTGCTGGTTTGGGGCAAATTTGGAGGAAAATATCCTCTGATAGAAGGCAGGTTACAGCCACTCCTCCCCACCAGGTTTGGGAAGAAATTCCTCATAGGAAAGTGAAAAGGAAAAAACTATTTATTTAACAAACACACAGGAAAAGAATAATAATGCTAAATAATAAAACCTCTCGCTGTGGAGAGAAACCTGGGAAGATTTTAAAGTCCTTCTGTGGGAGTGGTCTCTCTCCTCCTNGAAGCAGAAGCATGCAGAGCAGATAGAGTGACCTTGGAGCACAAACTGCTTTGAAAAAAGTTCATCTGGCTTTTTTTTTCCTCTCTCTCACACCCGGTTTTAAAGGCACAGAAAGGCACAGGATCGTATCTGGGCACAGAGCGGTGATAGGGGATACAACATCATAAAGTCACCCTAAGACACTTACTTTGTACATTGTTTGCACCACCTGGAAACATCATGGATGCAAGATATGTTCCCTGGCTATTAAGAGAGACATCTCAGGCCTCTGAGACAGAAAGACCACCCCACCTTTTCCATGGTTATGGTATTTCATCCAGCAGTGAGCAGACACATGACAGAATCACAGAATCTTTAGGGTTGGAAGGCACCTCTGAAGATCATTCAGTCCAATCCCCCTGCCATGGAAGGGTCACCTAGAGCAGGTGACACAGGAATGTGTCCAGGTGGGTTTGGAATGTCTCCAGAGAGGGAGACTGCATGACCTCCCTGGGCAGCCTGTTCAGTGCTCTGCGATCCTCAATGTAAAGAAGTTCTTCCTACTGTTGAGGTGAAACTTCTTGTGTTTTAGTTAAAGGCCATTGCCCCCTGTCCTGTTGCTGGGCACCACTGAAAAGAATCTGCCACCATCCTCTTGACACCTGCTTTTGAGAAATTTATATGCATTAATGAGATCCCCTCTCAGTGTTCTCTTCTCTAAACTAAACAGGCCCAGCTCCTGCAATCTCTCTGCATGAGAGATGATGAACACTCTTTGTTAGTTAATACCCACTGTGCACTTTCCTGCCAGGGTAGTCAGTGTTAGTGATGCTCAGTGTTGAACAGCTTTGATACATACAAGGATGATGTGATTTTTGCATAGGATGTGTTATCATCCACCCCGAAGGCGGATTCCTCAAGTAGTGCCAGTTGGCAGGACAGTGAACTTCCATTATATTTAGCTGCAAGGATGTTTTACTGGGCTACATGAGACTTTGTGTACAAAAATTTATCAGTTTGGGGGGTTGGGGGGTGGTGGTGGTGGTTCTCTCTTAAGGAAGATTGTGGTCCTAATAACGGGTATCAGAAATATACTAAGATCTTATAGTCTATTTTCGCATCAGAAAGAGAGCAAATGAAGGGGATGGGGAGAGATAAATTTGTCCTAGCATTTATTTGGGCATCTTGCACTGATTTACAGTCCAACTACAGATAAAGAATTGACTATGTCATAAAAATGGAACCAGTTTTGAGACACCTCAACTAGCTGGCTCTTTTTTTCACACTTCTTTTTCTTTTCCCTTCTACTGTAAGGGTGTAATTTTCTTCAGGATTTTGATTTTGTTTTCTTTGCTCTGTACAGCAAATAAGACAATTGTGGGCAATGACTAAGCAGTAAAAAGAATTTTGGCAGAAATCAGACCTTTTCCATATATGTACACACATCTGCATTCCTGGCAGTTTGCATCTGCTCCTTGCTTCTGTGGGTTTTAATCCATATCCCCCTTACTTGCTTGGGACAACTAATTGAGAAAGAATTTCTGTGTACCCCATTTAATATCTGCTTCTTCGTTTGCTCCCAGAGCATTTGGAAGCACCTGTTGCTCTGGTGACACAAAAGCAATAAAATGTAAATTAATATTTATGCAAAATATTTATGTTGTTCAAAGTGATATAGATACTTTATCCAGAAACATTCATGCTGAAGGTTTATCATATGCCTACACAGGATTTGATTTAGGGAGCCTTTAAGTTCTCCATCAATGTCTCACAGCAATCTGTGATACATATTGGCCTCTAGATTTCTTTCAAAGGGTCATACAAAAAGGTTGTAAGAAAGGGTTTACTTTAAGTAAATGGTTGATTAATAAAATATCTCTCATGTCACTATATCTGCCCAAGCAAAGGATATATTGTGGCCTTGATGCAAATGCTGTAATTCTGGGGACAGAACTTCTGTTACTGACATTTTCAGAATAAATTTGAAACTTTAAATTATTAGTTATTCAAAAAAAGGCTACCTGCTCATGACAGAGAGGATCATTTTCTAGACAGTGTATTTTAAAGCAAAGCTAAAATCCAAGTATTAGACATGGAACCATATATGGAATGCAAAGGTTTATAATGATTTCTAATATTTACAATATTACTTTCCTAAAATAATAATATAATCCAGCTACCAGTGAAAGGAAATAGTTTTCGGGGTTTTTCTTTCACACAGAAACTTTCCAATGTTAATCTTTAGGATAAATATTAACATTCTGTCTTTCTAGCTGAGGAATTTGTAACCCAGAATTACTGTCTTTAGAGTAGTTTCCTATTGATGGTGGTAAAACTATATTCAAGGCTAAAGATTATTTTTAAAAAATCAGTCTAAAAGAGCCAGAAATTGGCAGGAAAAATTCAAGATCCAGTCTCTGCACTAAAATTTATACTGGTAGTGGTGGAAACAAATTATTTGTGTCAACCTAAAGAAATTTGGCAGCATGTTACTTTTTCTGCTAAAAAGTAATATTTTTTTCTGCCACATTGTCAGTAATCTAAAATCCAAAGAATCTAAACCTTTCATTTCGCAACAAAAGAGAACAATCTTCCACCTTTTTAAATGCCAAGATAACCCTCTGAACAGCAACGAACTGTAAGCAGTGCAGCCAGGTTTGCCTCAGCCAGAAGCCAAACTGTGAGCCATTATTTGCTCCTAATCATCCCTTTGGAAACTGGATACGCTAATTGCAATATCTTCAAAGGAAATACAATGAAAATATGTTACTATGCAACTTAAGAGACTTCTGAAGATGAATTGCCCTAATTAAAGATAAAAACATCATGGAAATATGAATTAATATCGGTGCAAAATATTTCCTTTACCAGTGTTACAGCATTCCCTGTCACTGCCATGGCTGGGACTGAGTCCTTGCGGAGTGCACGGACCAAGGTTATCCCTCTGCTGCTGCCTGGAGGTGCCAGGTGGCCGTGGCATGTACAGCAACCATTGCAGTGTCAGGGGACTTTCATCATGTTGTTTGAAATGAAATGCAGCAAACACAATCTAAGTAGGCTGCAGGAGAGCAAAGAGCGCTGTGCTCCCATCCCCGTGCCAGGTGCAGCCAGTGCTCTGGAAACGCGCACATCCACTGGAGCGCCTGGGAATGGGGCCAGTCTCGGAGGGCCTGCGACTGTCGGTTTTGCTGCTGGCAGTGTGGGCTTTAAATCATCACAGGCACATACCACGCTTCAGACTGCTGCAACCTACAGCTTCGAAGGGAGAAGAGCTTCCCAGTGCTCACCTGCAGGGTCTGGCAAAGATGGACTGTGTCCCCTGCAACATGCAGGGCATGACGGAGATAAGAAACAAAGACACAAGTGCCAGCTAACTCCTGCAAGACATTCCAAATCCTGTGTGAAATTACTGGGTATGTACTAGAAAATTCAGGGAGAACAGGAAAGCTCATTTTCACTTACAAGAGCTGCCTAATTAATGTTCACTCTCCTCTTCCTCAGAAATTTTATATTCTGTTGCTCAGTTATGTAAATTGGGCAGCATTTTATGCTATGATTAATAGGTCCTTAAACAAGCAGATTTTACTGTTTGAGATAACACTGAGCAGAGTCATTCTTGGGGTTTTTCTTGTTTGGCAAGGGCTTGTTTTTTTCCCAACTAGCTATTTCTGCTCCAAATTATCTTTTCTTTCTTAGCTTCGAAAATGATTCTAACATTATTCAAGATAGTATCTCTTACTAAGTATGGATTGCATGGCTCTGCATTTCATTCAAAGTCATGTTTGATATTTATCACAATAATCTCTCATTATGAGCCGAAAACTTAATTTATTGCACACAGTATGAATGTGAGTAATTTGAGACTCTAAGAGTCTTGATTTCAGAAGAAGTAAGACAAGAAAAAATCTTATTGATTTTTAGTTAGAACTTGACATTGCTGATGAAAACATTAGTATCTTTCAAAAGAGAACTAGAAAATTGTGTTTGAGAATTTAAGTGAGAGATATCAAACAAAAGTGATTATAATGGAAACACATACTTAACATAAGCCTGACTATCAGAGGCTGAGACAGCCTGAGTACTGGTCAGAGTAAAACCTTCTTGTAAACAGCCTAAGGGCTTTTTTTGCTTTGGGAACTGGACATGACTAGACAATGCTGGAATGCCTGAAGAAATAATTTTCCAGAGAAAAACAATTTAGTTTTGTGAAAACATGTATTTTCTTTAAGCATGTATTTATTTCAACTTATATCATGATATAGTAATCAATACACTTACGTTATTTTTATCCAACTGATATACAAGTAGTAAAGGTTTTCTCTTTGCCATTCCTTGCCAGGAACAATTTTTCCAGGATATTACAACCAGCTCATACTATACAAGTAAAATATCTCCTTCTATTTTCTTCTTCAAAGCATCTTATGTTTCTTGAAACTTCATGAAACCTACTAAAATAGTTCTTCACAAAACTTTTAATATCTTAAGAAGAAAATAAAGACCTTCTTGACATGCCAGTAGATGTATAACTTATAGCACATAATCTTGCTTTGTTCTCTCTTCAATAAGCACACACAGTGTTCTCTGTAAAAAGTCGAATGCATTTTAAAATGAAAGCCTATTCAAAAGAATGTATTGTTAATTTTATAGTATCAGTTATTACACATAATCCACTTTATGACATGCCAAAAATGCAGAATTTTAGAATAAAAACAAACTTTCACATCAAGTTTTCATCTGTGAGCTTCCAAAGGAGGATATTTCCTGTCTGAAAATGAAGATAATTGGCCCATGGATTGTCTCATTGTCTCTCTTACATACCCTTCTTTCTTAAAAGATTTAAGTATTTCCCCTTGCCTGTTGTCTAAATTTTTTTTTTTTGGTTCGAAGGACTAAACTATTCCCTAGTTAAGGTTTTTGGCATTTAGCTACCTCTGAGCTCTTTGTTCTGAAGCAGTTCCACACACCTGTGCTCTGCAGCTCCTGGAGCTGCTACTTTGCTCTCTCTCTTCTTTCAAGTAGCTCGAAACACACCTCGGCCAACCTCCCATTCTTCCCTGCTCCAGTAAGTTCTTCCCTAGATCATCTCACTAGTGAAAGGTCCAGCATTGATCCAGGTCTTAGCCAAGGTCCCCAAGGTCTCCAAACTGCACCTGCTGTCCTTTCTCCCGGTTAACATGTGAATCAGTCAGAGGCTTCAAGCACACTGGACACCAGACTGGCTCTATTCCCATGCTCATGTAACTATTTGCTTCTCCATTAAATGCTTTCCAAAAGTATTTTCATGTTTTGCAGCCTGACTTGCATAATGTTACTGTAAAATCTTTCCTCTTTGTGGCTTTCCACAGGAGCTTCTCTTCCACCTTTCCCACATATTCCAAGGTCACAACACCAGGGAGGTCAACTTAAAAAAAAACCCAACAAAATATACACACAACAAGAGAGACATCTGACAGTGAAGAATTCTAAAACCGCATTCCCAATTCTTTGGAATGAAAATTGGGATGATGGGAATGTCTGAACTTGTAAAAAATTTATGCAATTTACATATAATTTTAAACTTTTAAAAATCCATGTTTGCCTTTTCCTTTCATATACAGAATTTTCCACAAAAATTTCAGTAGAGTCTCAAATCATGCACCAGCATTCTGAAATTATTCATCTGGCAACACTCATACTAAGTCATGTGATAAACTCAGAAAGCTCAAAACTTGCCTCATGCACATGCTCAACAGTTTCATTTTCCATGTAGACCTCTGGGGTTTCAGAATCTCATAAGACACTTTCAAATAAGTTTTCTGGCACCTTTTGTTTTCATTAAGGCCTGTAATACTAAATTGAGTGGTATTTTCCAGTCTGGATGAGGAAGTGAAACACCAAGAGGAAAGGAATCACAAGAAAACAAAATCAAGATGACTTTGCTCCAAAGAGGTGAAGGATTTGAGGATGAGTTCATTTCGGATTTAGTAAAAATGTAATTGTCCATCACTAATAAAACCATAATTATCACAAGCCATATGTATTCATTTTTGTAATAGATATTCAATTTTTAAATATAATTGAATAATGGGAGAAAGACGAAATTTGCTCATGAAGAAAAGCTTTGTCCAGGTCACGCTTGTCTTTCTTAGGTGAGTTGGTTACAGTGAACTCCACACTGAGTAGAGGCTGCATGGCTTGTCCCACAAGCAGGAACTTGTTAAAGGATCTTTAAAACTCTTCTGAAGACTTAGGCCTAAACACTAAGAAGCTCTTAAGGGATGTTCCTAAAGATAGAAAATCCTCAGGAGGGATGCTAAAAAGATCTTGTGAGAGACATCCCTGCAACAAGAAGAACTGGGAGAAGAACCTCTCAGGAGTGGGAAGTCTTCAAAGGCGACCCCTATTAACAAGAAACTTCAAAAGTGGGATGTGACATGACGTGAAAATCCTCCCACTGATGTTGAGTGCTTTAAAGATAGAATCCCCTGAAGCGAAATGGAGCCTTTGAAGTGGCAGTATCAGCATCAGCTTTGGAATGCATAAAGGTGCAGCATTCAGCGGGACCAGTGCATCCCTGGAACAGAGCTCCCGGTGACAGAATCCGCCTTGCTCGAGTCCGATATGCCTAAAGGCCAAGAGGACAAGCAAAGAGAAACACCATCTAGCTGACCCTGAAATACATCTTTGATCTCTCCCAATTAATCTCATCAACACTGAAACAAAACTGAGTTCAAAACAGTGGCTAAGAGATAAAAAGAGTTGTCCCATAAAGCTGCATTACAGGTACTCTTTGAGACCGAGTGGTGAAAGGTTCATCCTTTTGTTTTCTTTAGTGTAAGTGTAAGACACGGGATTGATTGAGACAATTTTTAATGGTTTTCTTCTTATTCACAGAGGTTTGGATCTGTGATTCTGAGCTCCTTGAAGTTCATTAAACAGCATACATCATGATTTTGCTGGAAGTCTATTTCTCAAGCAGCAGCCCCACAAAAAGTTAATATCCTTTCAGAATGCCAGCTGCAAAGAAAACACATGGTATTTGCTGATATTCACACAATGGAATGCAGAGTTGTGGTTTTAATTTAAAACTGTAGAAAAATATAAAAGCAAACCCAGTGTTCTCTCTCCCCTATTTACACAGAAATGACTAGAAAAGAATAGAATAGAATTCTCCAGTCAGATCTACCACTGGAAATAAATAAGAAAACCCTTTGTCTTGGGGACTAGAATACTACTGGAATTGAACCAGTCAAGACCCAAGAATGGATGAAGTTGTACAGTTATGAAGGTGAACTACATTAACACAGAATGAAGGACTTGAAAATACAAACTCATAGAAGGGCTGTCCTGAGCTAATAAATCAAGTCTCTTATTACAAGTAATCCTGTAACAGTTCTCTGCATAAATATAATAGTTTAAATTGTAATTATTTGTATAAATAATTGTTTCTATAAACATGAAACAATTTCACTTACGACCCTGTCTGAAATGGTCAAAAATTCTCTGATTTGCAATCAGAAAGTTTCCATTTCCATCCATTCCCTCTTAAACATTGTTCTTTTACTGAAATACAAAAAAGAAATACAACTCTTTCTATTCCACACACACACAACCTCCCCTAGTTTCCCTTTTACAAATAAAATATGAACATTATCATTCCAATAACAATAACACCAGACTTTTGGAAAATGGGCAACACAATGAAACCACATTGGCTAAAATCTTCAGGATACTGGCATATAAAACACAATCCTAAAAAATCTGGCAAAATTATCCACAATTAAAATAACAGCCTCATAAAAGGAAGTGTCAGGGAAGAAAACACTAAGTGATACTCTAGCCCTGTCTGTGATGATTTGGACACAGGGATACCCACAGACTGGAATTTCTCTGCTGGGAAGATCTGAGGCAATTCCAGTGCAAAAGGCATTAGAATTTGACAGTGCAATCTTGTGACCAAGCTAACAGACCCAGCCAAGGCTTGTTCCTAAAGGACTGATCAGTATATTCTCTGCTTCAAGAGGACTGAAACAAAGCCTCTCTCGAGTACAGAGGCCAGATCCTCACTGCAGGGCCTTTGGCCCTCCATCTCCTCTGAGTCTGTGGTGCCCCTCTCACACTAAGAGAGAGCTAATATATTGTTCCCTTTTTTCATTACAGGTGTCTCAAATGACATTTATGAGAGGCCCCCAGTACTTCACTAGATGGGTTCACTGAGGCAGGACAGCAAGGCCACCCCACGCCCATGGGGATGCAAAGAGTCAGACCTGGAGGAGCCTTTGGCTTGGAGATGGTTGGCTGGAACAGTTCCCAAACTGAGACAAGAGGTGAAGTAGCTGGGGTTCAGTGTTCAAGGTCACTTTCTTTCACATAACCAGTGTGCTATTGATGTACAGCCCTGGGCTGTACAGCGGGAGGGTGCCACTGGACTTGTAACACACTGATACAGCTTCTCAGCAGAGTTCTGAACTGAGAAAATTTTATGCAGGATTGTCTAAGTATTCTCTTCTTAATTCCACTCCTAAGTTCATCTCTTTTCTAATAAATGTTTTTGCTCCTTGAACAGTGAAGTACATGCTGAACTACCTGTTTCATAAAAGAGGTTCCTTCCAATTTTCAGGGCATTCTGTTTCCTGTATTTTTAACATGAGTGATTATCTGGAGAGTGTAAAACAACCTGCTTTGCAGATCCGTATTGAACCTAATGAAAGGTTAAGGCCAAGTTTCCAAGACGATTTTTTTAAAGTAATTCCCATTGAATTACACGGTGTAGATATAAGAAGTAGAGAGTGCTCAGCAAAACGTGTGCCTCTTAGGAGCACCTGGGGAATCTAAACAGGGAGAAAGATGTTTATTATCCTGCTCAATCTAACCTGCTTTTGTGGAACCCTCAGTTAGGCTCCTAGAGGTATAAAAGCCATGGGGTTCCTCCAAGCATGGGCAGAAAGGGGATTTTTCATGTGCATAGTTGAAACCAGTTCCCCACAATTATAATTTTCTTTGAGAATTATGGAGTTCACAACCCCCATTTACACAACAAAAATAAAAGCCCACATAGCCTTCCCTGCTCTGCAAAAGCTGCTTATTGTGCCAGAAGGATTTAAAAAACCTGCTTTAATTTCCTCAGTATTAGGACCTTGTCCTTCAGGCAACCTTGTGCTGACACAGCTCATTTACTACAGCCATACTTGCACAGAGGGTTCCACCCAAGCAGGTCAGACCATGGGGCTGGGGCAGGTAGCAGGTGTCTGTTCCTGTCCAGCAACCTCATTTACCTTGTACAAAAGTCTCACAAGTTTGTCTCTCCCCTGTGTGCATTTGGTGCTAATCTTTGGTTGCACATACTGTGAGTGGAGCATTTGAATCAAAAACTCTTTTCACTGGGGAAAAGAAACAAACAAAAGCCTTTGGGGATACTTCCAAGAGAATTATAACAATGTTTAAACGCTGGGCTTGAACATGCCTGATTCAAACGCACCCTTAACAGCCCATGGCAGATCTGCAAGGTGGATCTTCATGCAAGTACAAGTATTATCACATAATTTCTTCAAACTTAAACTATTGTAAAAGGGCATCTACAAAAACAGACTGATAGTTCCTCCAAAAGTATAAAAATACTAGTCTAAAAACCAGGCTTGACATTGTAGCTGACATCAAAAGCAGCTGCTTTAGGCCTGTTTTTACAGAAGCCTGTATCACTTCTGAAACACAAACCAACACATTATGCCTTTTAAAAAGAAATAATTTTTGCATTTGTCTTCCTGAGAAGTCCATTATGTTAACAGAACCTTTCACATGCCAGATTCTAATGGGCTTTTTCAATAAGAAACTTTAAACAGTCCCACTGAAGACTGAAATGAGAAGGCAGCCTTCAGAAACTGCACTTGTGGGAATACACCCTTCTTTCTTTACCCTGCCTTCCTTCTTCTTCTGCCATTAAGGACTGATAATTTGGGACTGATAATTTGGCTATCTTAACTTCAGTATAGTCACTCATCTATATCTTCTTCTTACCCACAAGCCTACTCCCCCAGTTCTTGGTATTTGTCCTTTATGAACACCCTGATAACCCCTCTTCATTTTTTTCTGATCTCTCTGCCATTTATAATCACAGGATTTATTCATTTCTCTTTTTAGCTATTTTTGCATCTTGCCATCTTCTCCCTCTGATTCTACAGTTTACTACAGTTTGAAACCTTCTCTAATTTAAACATTGACAATCCCCCAGCCTGGGTCCCCTAAGTCTACCCCTCAGTACCCAGAAATTCCCAAAATCTCATTCTTGTTGGAACTCAGAAGGTGTATTCCAGTTCCTGTATCATTAACATGTCAGTCATAACTGAGATTTCATGCTGTGGAAAATCTCTGGATTTCAGCTTTTCTTATCTATCCGAACAGCACTGTCTTTCCATCCAAGCTCTTATCCTCCTATGCTGCAATCAACAAATCAGACCTGTAAGAGGTCAGGTAGTCTGCCCTGCTTTAACCAGTCCTTAATCAGGATCAAATATATCTATTTTATTCTCAGCAGATGTGTTCCTAATCTGTTCTGGGTGACAGACACCCCACAAGCTCCCTGGGAAATCTTTTCTGGTGCTTCACTGTCCCAACTAAGCATAGTAAGACATCCCTTTATCTAACTTTGATACACTTTAAGCTCACAACTTCTGGTCTGGTCCATCACTTTTCATTAGTCTTGATGAATGCAATTTTTCCTTACCTCAAAGAAACTTAGAGTGTTACCACAACGACTACTCTTATTGGCTTATTGCTTTGGTATATGAACTTGTATTTTTATCCGTCCACAGCAGCACCTCTACCCTCACCAATTCCCTTGTACATCATTAGCTATCAGGGATCTTTGTCACTTTACCTTTCATTTTTCACGACATCAGCTCTTGTCGGTGTTCAGTATGACTGTGTGACGAGAGCCCAAGTCAGTCACAACAGTGAGATGAATAGGCTTAAACCTGTCCCGTATATTGAGATTCCGCAGGACATTAGCAGGCTTTAGAATGCAAACATACCCTTTTCTCTCCCTAATAGGTGTCATCCAACTAAAAACTAATAAATATTGTATAATAAAAGCTAGAAAAATATCTTTTTTATGTCAACAAAACTCAAAGCAATGAAATATAATGCAACATAAATAGAAAGATTTGAGTTTGCACCTTTCCCACCCCACTGTAGGGTTTTGCTTTCAGTAGTTCACTGCCTCACCAAGTGGCAGGGTCCTAAGGATGTTCTTCTCTCTTCTCTGGAAGGTGGCTGGCTCGTCCCTGTCTTTCACCATGGCCTCTACATGAGGTACAGGCTATCCATGATGACCATCTTGTCCACCACAATTACTGTCCCTGGAACCTCTTCCACTGCTGAGTAGCTTCAGGGGGCCAAATTAATCAGCCGCCTTCCTGACACAGCCAACCATTCTCCTGACGTAACACGTTTGATAATCTCTGTCCCCAGTCACCTTCACTACCCACATCCCAGTTCTGAAACCAGAGCACTTGTGTGTTGGGAAATCCTACACTGGTCCTCACGGCTGAGAGGAAATCTTCACAAACACGTCTCAAACCACTTATCATCTTAAAAAGCATGTCTCAGAAGAATTCCTCTCTGCACCACTTGCAAAACTCTTGACAGCAAGTAGGGTCTTGGTTTGCTAAGGCCACGGCCAGTTTTGCTCATCGGTAGCTAAACTCATGTCTCGGATGGTACCCACCAATCCTCTCTTCTTGGACCACCACAGTAATACTAAAAACCTACTAGGTAGCGTAAGTTTTCACATTTTAAAAAAGTAGCATTTACTTTGTTATTTATCACTTTAACATCGATATGAAAGCAGCTGAAATTTTTTCTAAAAAGACAGTACCTATGATTCTAACTGGGGAAAAGCAGTGAAATTAAAGAACAGTATCTTGCCCCAGCTTCAGTTATATGTCAGCAATAGCAAGAAATTTCTCAGCAGTGCATGATCATAGACTGTGTACAAGTTGCAAATCTCCAAGGAAAATGGAGTGTCAGACGTATGGTTTTCTATTTAGTGTCTCTTGTCAGGCTGTGTCATACAATACTCCCACCATCTCAGGATGATGTTATAAGTTATAGGGCACCTCTACTTCTCACTTCATCTGTGGGATCATGAAAACTGCTAGATTCACAAATTCTGAAAATGAAATCCAAAGTGCTGCTATGTTCATCCAGGGAAATGGCAAAATATGTTGCTGAATGAAATCTTGCTTCATTTATGACTCAGATAAACGGGCTTATTCTTTAGCTTTTCATCTATTTGATGACATGTCCATCCAGATTCTGAAAGTGACACCAAGGCCATTTTAGGCCTGATTATGGCCGGATTAGACAGTCAAGGCTTCAGAGACAGGGTCATCCTCTTGTTCAGCTGAACCTGGTTCCTGGTACAGCCCTGACCTCCTCTTGCTCACTGGATGCCTCTATACCACAACCTACCTGTACCAGGGGGGTTTTGTGACTGGGACATGTCTACAGAAAAACTTAACACCCTGCTCTCACCATGAATTACAGAAGTTATTGTGTGTGCTATGGTGATAGACCCCCTGGGACCATGGATTTATCACCATAGCTTGAGTTTCATTAAAAGCCTTTCGAATTCAATGGTAAAAAGAAATCTGTTTTGGTTTGCCTTGTGATAGACTTTTTGACACTAGAGGGTTTCTTCCTTCTCTTTGTTTCTATGTTTGGGTTTAAACACTATAATATTTAATAAATTTACAGGAAAATTACCTAACTGGAATTCTGCACCAGGCTTCTTTCTTGTGACCAAAAAAACCCCCAAACAAACACCCTTAGTTTTCCTATTTAAAATATATTAATGAGCATTATTAACAGGTTTTTTGTACTGTTTTGCAAATGTTTGCTACCTTTATCCTTTTCTTCTTCCCATACTATGTTTTACAATTTTGAAAGGTGAAGGAAACTACTATACTAACAAACCTGACAGAAATGCAAAGTCACAAACCAACCTCTTTCTTCTTGTTATTTAAAGGAACTGCACTGTATTTTATCTGGTTTTAGGACGCAGCCCAAATTCCCTGGAAGGCAATAATATTCTACTGACTGAATTGGCTTCAGAGCAGGCATTGATTTAAAAGCAGGCCAAAAGAAAGCAGGTTTGTGACATGTCAAAATAGTCACCTGATAGTTTTGAGGAAAGCACGTAGTCAAAAGAATCAAAAAAACACTCATGCTGCTTTTAGTAGATTCTGCTACTAAGCCTAACTAAGCCAGAGGGTAGAGTATGGGCAAATAAGCAGTGAAAAAAGCCAGTATGCCAACCACAGATTGGAATTAAAGAACTGAAGCTTTCTTCTCATTAATTAGTTGGCTAACCTTTATTTTAGTGGCATATTACTTTTTTTAACTACTTATATTAATGAAGTGGACACACAAGTTCACCAAGCCCTCTACTTACAAACAGAAGGTCTCAGCAACCTCAGGAGTTGATACTTTAAATGAGAAATACAAAAATTTTTTCAAAACCAAGACACGGCATTAATTGGTGTTAGAATACTGGTTCTGATATTTCTGCTTTTCATTTTTATAATTACAGATAAGATATATATATTAGCACATTTTCAAAATAAAATAAGTGTTATTAATCAGGCATGCATATCTAACTTCATTCAACCTACAAGTCTCATTGCTTTCATGCTTAGGCACTTGAAAGAATGAATATTTGCAAGCTGGTTGGTCTCTTAAGGAGCCAGGGCAAAAATTAGCCTTGAGGGAAGATAACACACAGCTTTCTGAAACTGACATGTCATGATTGCCTTAAAATTATCAAAACCCATGTTTCCACTGGAAGCAGTTGTCTCAGATTTGCTCCTGACATGCAGTCCAGGTGCCTGCCCTGTGATGGTACAAGAATTCACAGAGCCACACCATGAGCTTGGTCACTGCATTGGGTTTGCATGGCAAGGTCTTGGCAGTGGAGGGCTACAGATGTGGCTTCTGTGAGAAGCTGCCAGAAAATTCCCCATGTCTGATGGAGCCAATGCCAGCAGCTCCAAGGTGGACCCACGACTGGCCAAGGCTGAGCCCATCTGTGATGGTGGCAACAGCTGGAAAGAGCAGTCAGATTATGCATGAGAAAGAGCCCTGCAGACACCCAGGTCACTGAGGAAAAAGAAGAAGGGGGTGCTCCAGGCACCAGAGCAGAGATTCCCCTGCAGCCAATTGTGCAGCCCAATATGAGGCAGCTGTGCCCCTGAGCCCGTGGAGGTCCATGGGTGTAGCAGGATGTTCTACCTGGAATGTGGTCAAGCAACTCAAATAATGCCCTATTTGCAAAGCTACTGGTGGTGGACTGAGAGGGGATGTCATGCAGGTTTTGGTGTTGAATTATGCTAAAACCAGTCTGACTCATCCTGATAGTGAGGCAGATATGGTAAAGTATCCTTATCTAAAAATGCTAAGCTGACACAGATGACCTGGGGACATATGACAGACACTCAACCGATTTATACTTTAAAAGTCCAGTCCACTTTCTTACAGTTAAACTCTTCTAACATATTGCTCCTTAGAGTGCGTGGAGATTCATCTCTTGGATTTCAGGGACACCCACCAAGGGTACCCGAGGTTAAGAGAAAGAGACCTACCCCAAGTGTTCATATTGGTGAGTTACATCAATGTCTACTTAATAATTGTTTCTTTTTGCTGGCTTTAATATAATTGCTTTAATATAGTGCACTATATCATACTATACACTATTAGTAGTTTTAGCTTTTACGGTGTAGTAAATAATTCTGATTAAGATCTTTTGTCTAGCCATTTGTCACAGTAAATAATTCATTTTATATAAATATATATGATTTGCCATCATTAAAACCTGTGGGACAAAGTTACTTAAACTGTTGACAGCCTGAGGCTAAGATTGGATCCAGCTGCCCTGTGGCTCCTCTCTGAGAAGGAGTTTAGAATGCAAGGGGGTCGTTTCTGCACCTCATGGCTCAGTGGCAGGGCTTCTCTAATAAACTTTGCCTGAAGCTCCCACTCCACCCATGACAGTGGGAGAGCAGAGATCCACCTGCAGCCCATGGAGAAGCCCATGCCAGAGCAGGTGGATGCCTGAAGGAGAGGACTTGTACATGGGAAGGCCATGCTGGAGCTGGGTCCTGGCAGGAACTGAGGCCCATGGAAAAAGGAGCTCACGCTGGAGCAGATTTGCTGGCAGGACTTGTGACCCTACACGGGATGCACACTGGAGCAGAAGAGTGTGAGGACTTCTTCCCCTGAAGAGGAAGAAGCAGCTGAGACAACATGTAGTGAACTGACCACAGACCCCCATTCCCTTGTCCCCTTATGCCACCCAGTGAGAGGAGGTAAAGAAACTGGGAGTGAAGTTGAGCCCAGGAAGAAGGCAGGGATGGAACAAAGATGTTTTGAGATTTGGATTTATTTCTTATTATCCTGCTCTGCTTTGATTGGTAATAAATTACACTAATTTCCCTGAGTCTATTTTGCCCATGACAGTAATCAGTAAGTGATCTCCCTCTGCCTTTATTTCAACCCACAAGCCTTCTGTTGTGTTTTCCTGTCCTCCTGTCCAGCTGAGGTTGGGAAGTGATAGAGTGGCTCTAGTGGGCATTAAGCATGTTGTCAAGGTCAACACACCACAGTCAGAGATGCAATTTGGCTGAAAACTTACCTGCAAAATTTATTCTCACCAAAAGCAAATAGTGATTACTTGGTGTCTGGTCATTTCAAATCTGATGGTCTGGTTCCCAGAGCAGCTGCCTGCTGGAAGCCACATGTCAACCTATGCATGCAGCTACCCTAGCCCCTTGAAATATCCTGTATGGCTTTAATCAGACCTACTGTATTGTATAGAACAGTCATTTTATTAGTGTACCTTCTCTTAGGCTACTTCAATACAAATAAAGCAGGGCCAAGGCACAGATACTGGCAATGGTCCACAATCATCTGTTCTCTTTTAACTGCAAGCACAGCCTCTTGCACGGTTTTGGCTCGTGCCAAGTAGCACTGTCCAGACAACACCCAGGCACAGCTCAGGAGACACCAGATGCCAAGGACTGTTTCCAGGAGACAATTTGGACATGGACATCATGTTTTGGAGGATAAAGGGAGCAAGCTTGAACATATGGAGGTGATCCATTGCCATGCTGCTTGGCCTCAAGTCCCTAGTCAGATCAATTCAGTGCCACAGAAGTTGCTTTCCAGTCCAGCCCCTAAAGGCTGAGCTTTAGAAATGGGGGATTGAGAATGCCCCTTACAGTAGCAGTGGAAAATACTGCCTTGCTGGAAAATGCAGCACAGCAACATCTGAGATGTTTTCAGCTGCCTCTGGATTGCTCAACTAATCTAGCAGTTACAAATCAAGTCCAGAAACAGACTGGGCAGTTCTGGGTCTGATCATCTGGAAAGGTTTGTTTGATGAGCCTTTGTACTTTATATTATCTGTGTTGGATGAAGAAGTAACAGTGAAAGGGCTACTGGAACAATATTACACGTGGCTGTTATTCTGCCTTTACTGGTCTCAAGTTCTTAGTTTAAGTGCAAGCTTTCTTCAGGCTTTTGCACTTCTATCCTGTAGGAGTCATGTTCCTCTTTGATCATCATTCGCATGTTATTTCTGAGACTTTCCAGCATGACCAGAACAAGCATGTCACCTACATTCTTCAGTGTTTGGGAAAAAAGGAGGGCTGCTGGGAAATACTTCAGAGCCTTTCCTGCAAAAAAGCAAGCACAAACCAGTCACACCCAGGCACCAAACCCCCAGACTCAGGCTGAGCAGGTGACTTAGGCACAGCTGACAAGGAAAGAGAAATCTATAAACTGTATCCAAGGTGATGCACATTTTGATAGAAACTTAAAAAATACTCTTTCCCTGACTAAAAGCTTCCACATCCACAAAGTGGTCACCTTTCCCCAGTCAGCTTGGCAGTCTTGGGTGTGTCCATGTTTCCTTTTAGGTTGAGTCACTATTCAGAGTAGTTTGTTGCAGTTCCACAGATGGCACTGTCATCTCTAGAGTCGATCACTGCTCCGTCAGTTTTCTCCTTAAGTCCATAATACACAGCACAGTCATCCCAGTGGTAAGCTCTTGAGGTGTACTAATAGTTGTGTGGCTGTATTTTACACCAATTTGCAAAGAAAGTGGCATAAAATCCTGCAAAACGCAAACCTGAGTAAATCATGTCCTTGACTTCATAGTGACTTCATGTTTCCTTCTCACAACAGCGTATCTGTTCCAGCTCCTGCCTTTCCACAAGCTCATGAGAACCTGTGTCAAGGAAGGACTTGGAAGGGAGTCTGGGCCATCCTGTGCTCTACAGCAGAGTTAGTCTGTACATATCGTGACAGTTGTACTGCTGCACTGTCTGCAAAGATTTCCAGGAATGGCGATTCTCATTCCACCTGTCCCACTGACTGACTAATTTTACTATTGGAATGATTTTCCCAAGTTTTACAGTTTAAGTCAGCACTTGCCTGTCGTACTCAGACACAAAAGGACCACGCAGACACCATTCTGTCAGGATAGGGCCTGGGCCAAAAGAGAGAGCAAGAAGGGCCAAGGTAGAAGGAAGAAGAAAGGAAGACCGGCCCGGCCCTTTATTTAGTCAGTTATATATCCTTTTAGAGACAACCATGGATTGGAGGATGGGGTTACCACCTCTCAATGACACTGGTCAGACCAAAAGTCTATCATAATTCTCCGCCTAACAAAAAGAATGATAATAATAGATACCGGTAGGTAAACATGCCTGATGCTTACAGTAAAGTGCCTGAGAAATTCTACTACAGGAATGAAAACATAGAAAGACTGCAAAATTCAGGGCGACACTTGCCCATTCATCCTGGACATGGAAAATAAAAAAAATTTCTCCCTCTGCAATATTCCTGCATTTTCTAAGACTTGTCTTCTGTCCCTTAATTTTCTCGTTGTTAATCTTCTCCATTTGTTTCATCCTTTTATCTTAGGTAATTTTTTCTAGACCTCTGCCTGTTCTCATTGCAGTCTTCCTTTAAATTGGTCTATATCTTTTTTCAGGCACAGTATCCAAAGATGAAGACCCTACTCCAGATATTCTTATCAACATGGAAAGTGTAAAAAGATCTCTTTACAGTTCCAGCAGGCTGTTATATCCCTTCTGCTTATACACCTCAGTGTGGTGCTCACCTTGTTTACAATAACATGACATTATGTGCATTCACCTTGTATTGATATGTACATTGTTACCTGTATTCTACACCCATTCTGCCCCAAGGGCCTGATTTGATGAATTTTCACCAAGCTGTGTGCTTTGTATTTGTTCAGTTTGTTCTCCCTGTGTAAGTTCACGTGATTTAATGTCTTTCACATGAACTGTTGCATTTTACAGAATCACAGAAGAAACTAGGTTGGAAAAGACCTTTGAGATCGTTGAGTCCAACCCATGGCCTAACACCACCTTATCAACTAGACAACGGCACATCCAGTCTTTTCTTAAATGCCTCCAGGGATAATGACTCCACCACCTCCCTGGGCAGCCCATTCCAATGCCCAATCACTCTGTAAAGAACTTCTTCCTAATGTCCAACTTAAACCTCCCCTGATGCAGCTGAAGACTGTGTCCTCTTGTCCTGTCGCTGGTTGTCTGGGAGAAGGGACTGACCCCCACCTGACTGCAGCCTCCTTTTAAGAAGCTGTAGATGAGTGATAAGGTCTACCTCTAGCCTCCTTTTTTCAGGCTAAACACCCCCAGCTCCCTTACAGACTTGTGTTTCAGACCCTTCACCAGCTTTGTTGCCCTTCTCTGGACACACGCCAGCATCTCAACATCCTTCCTAAATTGAGGGGCCCAGAACTGGACACAGTATTCAAGGTGTGGCCTAACCAGTGCCAAGTATAGGGGAAGAATCCCTTCCCTGGTCCTACTGGCCACACTATTCCTGAACCAGGCCAGGATGCCCTTGGCCTTCTTGGCCATAGGGGTAAACTGCTGGCTCATGTTCAGCCTCCTGTCTACCCCAGGTCCCTCTCTGCCTGGCCACTGTCCAGCCACTCTGTCCCCAGCCTGTAGTGCTGCAGGGGTTGTTGGGGCCAAAGTGCAGGACCAGGGACTTGGCCTTGTTAAACCTCATATTGTTGGATTCAGCCCATCTATCCAGCCTGCCCAGGTCCCTCTGCAGAGCCCTCCCACCCTCCAGCAGATTGACACTTGCACCCAATTTGGTGTCAGCTGCAAATTTGCTGATGGTGGGCTCAATGCCCTCATCCAGATCATCAGTAAAGATATTAACCAGGACTGGGCCCAGCACTGAGTCCTGCGGGACGTCACTGGTGACTGGCTGCCCGTTGGAGGCAACACCATTCACCACCACGCTCTGGGCCCTATTTTGGAGACCATTCCTCCAGTTTGTCAAGATTACTTTCAGTTCTGATCTGGTCCCTAATTTCCTTCACCAGCTCCAGATCTTATGTAATTTTAATAGCATGTATTTAACTCCGTTAATGTTTTTAATTCTGTTAATCAAACTGTTATGAAAATACTAAACAGCACTGGCCTCTGGAAAAGTACCAATGTATTTATTCTCAGGAAAACTACAGTTAGAAAATGACAACTGATCACTACTCTGTGAGTAATGTTTCTTCTCGTTTTGCACTTCCAAGTTTTTCTTTGGTGTTTTATAGAATATTTGTACATGGCTGAGTAAAATAAAGTGGCTTCTAAATTAGAAAAAATCCTGATTCTTAGTTCAATGACTCATTAAGTGAATGTACATACTATAAAAGTTAGATCAAGGAGGATCAAGAGCTTCTCACTCTCTGATTTTCACTAGCCTCTCTTCTGCAGCAGATCAACCCATCACTTTGCTTGTTCGTAAAACATCATTGTCATGCAAGGGAAATTATCATGCATTATAAACTGTAATTTGTTTGCTATGGTTTTGCAGCCTCTAGAATGAGCAGAAAAGGATGGAATAAAGTAGCAAAACAAAAGAGAGGCAGTACAAAGCTAAAGAGTTTGTTGCAAATGAGAGCTCCTTTAAATTTCTGTTTGATCAGCAGCTATACTGAACAAGAGAAAGGCTAGAAAAAGAAAGGAAATTTCTTTTGTCTTAGATTATGATGAATTTGAGACAGCTTTAAGAATGAAAAAAAATTTCTTTATTAGAGACTGATTTTTTAACAGAGAAAGAAAATGTCTTGAAAATTGACTCAGAATAAATTTGAAAGAGGCATGTTCATGATCTGAGGGTAATTTAGGATTAAACAGTTACCAGCTTAAACTTGGTACTGGAAAATTAAAAATATATACAGTAAACCACTAAAATCCATTAATATCCATTATCACATGGAAACCAGTGACCGAAAGAGTGTTAATGAATGAAGTAAACTTTCAAATGCAATTTCTTCAGCTGAAATTATTATACCATATTTTAGGCTACAGCCGCATCATGTTACACTAGAAAACTTGGAGTCCCAGATCGTATAATGGGTCTTCCAGGAACTGTAGTTCTACAAAATCATATATGAAAATAAGAATTTGATTCAATACCAGCCCACGTTAAGATCTGCAGATCTCCCAGTTGCTAGAAATTTCCTGAGGAATCTACTCTAAGCAGCCATAAATGCCTGTTCACAAGAATCATTTTTCTCAGTTTATGGTCAGGGCTGATCAAGAATCACTAAAATTTCATACTGACTCAGATCCATCTCTGCATAACAGTAATGAAACATCTGCTATTTCTTTCAGTTTTAATCACATAAATAATATATCACCACAGAAATTCTACTAAAAATGTTTTATGTGAGCAAAAGCTTCTGCTCTTTCCTCAGACTGGGTACTCCTTGGTGGGCAGTGTAAGAGTTAAATCTCTGCAATGGGACAAATCCCAGAACATCTTTCTGAAAATGCTCCATTACTAAAGAGAAACTTAGTTTCTCTTTTAAAAATGAGACCTGGATGCATGTCAGCCCTAATTACCCCAGCTGGACAGATGTCCTTGCTGGTTTCCTGCACTGCGACTCAACCCCCGTGTTACCAATGTCACATCCCCTTCCACACACAGCTTCCTTCTCTTGTAGGAACTGCCTGAACTCTTCCACAAGGTCTTCTTGCCATCTTCATAATCAAATTCATTTTCAACACCCAGGCTTATCAAGCTGTGTAAGCAGGACTTGTTTGCAGACATTAGAGACATCTGCCAGTTCAAGTGCCAGGCTCTTTGTGTTCATAACTGGAGATTTTACCTAAGAGAGATGAGAAAACTGAGTAACCCTTCAACTCTGAAAAAGAACAGTCAGTCCTGTCAGACGCTTCTAATTTTCCAGATTTTTAGATTATCATTTTTTAAGTTTAGAACTTCCAGTTTTGAGCAAGGAAAGTAGTTGCAAGCACTTTAATTTTATTTAAACCATTAATTCTAAGTTTGGGGTTTTTTCACTTTAATGAACTTACAGGCACTTTTTCAAATGGGAGAAAGAAACAAGGCATTTGTTTCTCATTTATTTTCACTACCTTCAGGAACCTAATTTTCATTTGAAAGTGCAAGTGCCAGTACAGAGAACTGATGGAAAATGAGACATTCCATTAAGGAATGAAGAAAACCAAGACAAATCTGTGTAAAAATTTTTGCTTTTAAAAGCTTTTCCTTTAATTGTCTACTTTCCATTGTCAAAACAACTATTTTTATGAAGGGCCTGTCAGTTCATTGCCCATCTGACCACAAAAACCCATTTGCTTTGTTGGTGACTATAGGGGATGCTCTCCTGTGACCCACATTTGGGACTGGGCAAGGACTAGGGAGACCACCCTAAGATATATGAAAGAACAAAACATGAGACCTCACAGAAACAAAAGGAGGAAACTAATATTCCAAAGGTGCAGTTAATCCTACAAATGACACCAAGTCATTTTAAAAATCAAGTACCAAATTTTGGCTCCAAACTCAGCATCTATTCTACGTGGGTAATCAAATGCCTTTGTTAGCTTCTTAGCTCTCTAGCATTCACCAAATGGGATTTCTAAGCACATTGCATTACAGTCTCTTCCATCACTGTGCATAATCTCTCAGAGTAAGCAAAGGCACTTTGTTATCATGCTCACAAACAATGGCAATTTTCTTTTATCCTTTAAAATCTTGGCTTAAAACTCACAAGATTGCAAGTCAAAATCTCAAACACCAGCTGCATTTGTGTATGCAGGGTATCATTCCTCCACAGGAGATATGTTATAAACAAAACTTTGATAAACAGAGGTGTATAATAAATAAATATGATATGTAAAGCTGTCAGGGACATGACAGAAGTGAAAGTTTTGATTAGTAGGAAATTTGATAACCAAGGCAGTACAAAAATGAAAGTCATTGGAATCTTCTTTGTACTTCTGGATATGCCTATTTATATAGTGAAATCCAATATTTGATATGTCTCTTATCAGCTGGTTGACAATGAATTTTAAATTTAAAGCTATCGCCAAGCGTTTGTTATTTGTCAAGCTGGAAAAAAGGAAACTGTTGGGAAAAGTGACTGCTAGGAGATGACACGAGTCTTGTGCTCACTTTCAGCCACAGACCCAAATTAAAGCAATTATTTCAAAATGACTGATGCAGACAAGTTTTCATATTGCACATTTGGATGGAGAATAGTACTATCTATGTACACAGTCAGGAATAAAAAGGCAAAGTGTTGCGGTCTGTTGTTTCTTACGGTGCTGTGGCATGCCACAGCCTGCCCAGAGAGCGTTGCTCTGGCTGGCTGTGGCTCTGCAACGAGGCGGGTGACAAAGGAGGGGAGAAGGCTCTTCGCATGGGGCTGGAGAAGGTCTTTATTCCATGGCCCCCAGGAACCTAGCACTGGCCCATGTGCGGGCCCCCAGAGGTCGGGAGCCAGCACATGGCATGGCCAGGCCGGGCAGAGAGGGGCTGGTGCCCCAAGCTCTGCCAAGGCAGAGAAAGCTGCCCCCAGTGCCGAGAGCGCTACCCCAATGCAGAGAGAGCTGCCCCCAAAGCAGAGAGAGCTGCCCCCAGTGCCGAGAGCGCTACCCCAACGCAGAGAGAGCTGCCCCCAAAGCAGAGAGAGCTGCCCC
>VZRQ01000373.1:574521-592983 GCA_013397975.1 Machaerirhynchus nigripectus
CCCCAGTGCCGAGAGCGCTACCCCAATGCAGAGAGAGCTGCCCCCAAAGCAGAGAGAGCCGCCCCCAAAGCAGAGAGAGCTTCCCCCAATGCAGAGAGAGCTGCCCCCAAAGCAGAGAGAGCTGCCCCCAGTGCCAAGAGCGCTACCCCAATGCAGAGAAAGAGTCACATGGCCTCGACCCTTGGTTTATCTGGGGATGAGGGGGGCGGAGAGAGCACATGGACTGCATGGGTGGAGTTGGGGTGCCAGGAGACCAATAGGGAGAACCCGAGGGAGCGGTCAGGATTAGGGGCGGGGAGAGCCATGTGGACAGGGCTGGCAGTTTAGTAAGAACATGAAATACGACACCACAGCAAAGTTTTTATCCTGGACTTTTAATGTGCATGACATCAAAGAAGCATTTGAAAGTTGACTGTATTCTCTTTCAATCTGTTCAAAATCTAGAGAGGGGAGTGTATGCTATAGCGCTGCCTTTTCCACATCTAGTTTGCTACACTTTGGAAGCAAATCCCTACAGCTGACTACAATCTGTTCTATCAGATGCCTTTGCAAGGTCAACACACAGTATTGCACTATATTTATTGCTAGCTGGTGAAAACTGAATATCATTAAAAACTTTTCTCACAACTGTGATTTGGCAAGATATTCTGCTAAATTCCTGTCTGTGGGGATTCAAACACTGGGGTTGTGTAGATAATTCTACAGTCATTTGACTTGAAAAAGTTCATTTTTGCTATTTGATCCTCAGTCTTCATTTTCTTTATATGATGCACTTATTCAAAAATGATTTTGAGATTACTGGGTAAGACTTTTGAGAAGGAGAAAGATGGGAAAATAGGGAATGAACATTTTAAAGTAGAAATTGAAATATGTACAGCCTTACCCATTGCAGAGGAACATATTGTGAGAGACACGCCATTGGCCTTGAGCTATTATGTTTTCATTGCCAGTTCATTATTCAGCTCTCACGTTCACAGCATCACCAGGTTTTTGCTGGGGGTAGCACTATCTATGGCTCAGCTCACTACTGCAAGGCAAAGACTTTACAATCATCCCGCTGAAAGTCTGTGCATGCAGAGGAAATGTTAGATTAGCTCAAAGCTTTAAAAGGTAAATTTGACTGTTTACTGATCATATTATAACTCCTAAGCCTTCAACATCAAACTGAAAGACAATTTAATGATGGCTACTATCCCACAAACCCAAGAAATATCTCAAAATATTTTTAAATTGTACAAGCCTGAGGAAATTGGTCTGTCAGCATTACCCTACAAATGTTTTTACCATCATCTTCTTCTTGACTGAGTCAAATATGTTGATATATTTAAAAATCAAAAAATAAAAAGAATCCAGGGGTCATGGAAACATGTAAAGACTAATATCAGAGGAGATCTCTTGATCAAAGCAGGACTACCTTGAAAGCTAGATCAGGGTCTTGCTTAGGGTTGTGGCAAGACTAGTTTTGAACCTCTCTAAGGATGAAGGTCACGCAGTCTCTCTGGTTACCTCATCCAGTGCTGCATCATTCTTACAGTTATTTTTTTCCCTAAACTCATGAGCAGTTTGGATATCATTGGAATTATTTTCTTGTTCCTTTAACCAAAAAGCATATTTCTATCATCATCAATGCCTGAAAATATGTACAGGGTAAGTCAAAGCAGGATTTATGTTAGAAGGTATTTAGAGAGTTTGCATCTATATATGAAACAGTCAGGTCTTCTAAGAGGATGTAAAATATGGAGCTTTGTATTTACAGGCTCAAGTCTTTGGTCTTTAAATCAAACAAACTGTACACCAAAAAAATACCAACAGCAAAGTGAAATCTCTGTCTGCAGTGTTGCCACTGTAGTAGCAAGAGGGAAACAAAGAGACACTTCTTTATTCTGTCAGTATTTCCCAGGTAGTCTTAGTTGTTCCTATTCCACACTACTTCATATCTAAGTTAATGCACCTTGGACAAATTAATCCCTACATTTTCCTGAGCACTTATGATGGTTACCTTCCAATTCTCCATCCATCTCTGCTCCCACTAATCCTTGTTTTATATTTTAGGAAATGCTAGATTTCAGATTTCCAAAACATCTGCTCTAGATGTGTAGTGTTTTAATAGACCTTTAATAAAACATGCTTTCAGACCAAAATTATTCCCAAACTACGCAACACCCTTAAAGAAGTAACTGAAGAGGCAAACAACATTAACCAAGAGACACTTTTTAGTAAAGTAGACTCCTTTTCAAAAACCCTGCACGAGTTTCATGGTATGCCAACATGCTCAGAACTCCATAAGAGAAACCAAAGGAATTTTGACACTCCCACATACTTTGCTTGCATTTTGCAGCTTCTCAAAATACGAGTTCAGAAGAGAAAAGGTAGTTACTTCCTATGTCTATGTAAAAACTATTGAACAGATTAGAGTGATAATTTGATTTCTTTCTTTCAGATTTCTTCAAAACTTCCAAAATTTGTACCAGCTCTTAATTAGTTCAAAAATACTGTGCCATCACTTAAATTTTTTTGGCAAATTAAAGTCACACCAGTTCTCACAAGCTCAGTTTCATTCTGGATATGGGGCTATATGCCGAATGTGCATACTTCTCTTATTATCTTCAAGACTGTATCATTCATCATTCTTAAACCGATATAATTTTCTAATTAGAGTAGTGAATGGGGCATTTTATCCGGCTTTATAAGACATTAATTCTGTTCCCAGCTCTGCAGTGGACCTGTGGGGCAAATTGTTTCAGTTCTCTATGAATTAGTTCCCTTAGCTGTATTGGAAGGTAATGATCTATTCTGATGAGCCTTAGATATAGTGTTTTGAAGTATTCATCTTTCTTCTGCATGCCAGGCCAAGAGCACCTTTTCCCAGAGAGATTTAACTGAAGAAGCAGAAATACAGCCTACTGGCCTAAACTTTAAATGGACAGCAATACAAATTTCCTAAAATAGAGTCCTACAAGCCCAGTGTGAATTGACCATTTATAACAGATTCAGATTCCTGGTTCTCTCATATTAGCTCATTTCACAGAATCACCGAATCACAGAACATGCTGAGTGGGGAGGAACCCATAAGGACCACAGAGTCCAACAATTAGCCCTGCACAGGACCATCCCCAAGAGTCACACCATGTGCCTGAGAGCATCGTCCAAATGCTTCTTGAACTATGTCAGGCTTGGTGCTGTGACCACTTCCCTGGGGAGCCTGCTCCAGTGCCCAACCACCCTTTGGGTAAAGAACCTTTTCCTAATATCCAACATCATCCTCCTGCCTTGCCATGCCTGGCCCTCCTGAAGAGCCTGTAACTATCCAACAGGGCACTCCAGTCACAGGACTCATCCCATCATATTTTGCTTATGCCAGTGATGTCAAATCTCTGGGACCAGGCCAAAGCTTCAAACTCCTCGTTTGTTCCTCATGCTGCGTGCGTTGGTATAGAAGCATTTCAAGTGTTTTTCATTGTAGACAACACCTCATGGAGCAGATTGTGGGATCGTACTAGCACTCATTTCCTCAAGTTTTGGTGTGCCATCTCATTGCTTATCACTGCAAGCCTGGCTTACCCCTTCAAAGGCTCTACCTATGAGCCCTGCTTGCTCCTGTGCTAAAAATGTAGAAGTACCAGTGTGTCCAGAACTGCTTCAGAGCCCTTTGAATTATATTCCACCACATGGTATTAAAACAGCCCATGTCAGCTATTTGAAATGTCTCTCTCCTGTATTACAGCACCATCTAAATTATCAATATGAGGGCACACAGCCATCCGTCAGGGGCCCTGCGGGCCTCCGCCTCACATGACACTCCTGATACAAGTCCTGCTGAAGACGCTAAAAGGACCCCCATGAAAGATCCCAGCTTGGGTGAACAAAAATGCACTTTTACTTCCTCCATTTTTATCTTCTAAGCAATTCCTTAGACATCTTAAGCATTCATCCCCTAATCCATATTTAGAAGGCTTTATGCAGTAATCCATCATGTGAAACCTTGTTGAGAGCTTTCCTGAAAATCCATCTATAAAATGTCTACCAGGCTTCCTTCTATGTAAGCCAATCATTATTCCATTTAAAAATGTAATCAGAATTGTTTGTCATAATTTCTTCTTCCCAAACCCACGCTGACTCATTTTATTACATTTTCATTCTCCAAATGCAGCTTTAAACTCTCTGTGAACATTATCTCAAAAATGTCTTAATACTGTTGTTGGATTTAATGAACTTAATTTTCATCATCTTTCCCAGACTCTTCCCTTATGTGACGTAAATAAAATTAGTGTTTTCTAGTCTCCTGTCGCTTTTCAGTGTTGAAGTACATTCTCAAAAAAAAAGAAATCACTCTTCAAATATTTTGTATTTAGCCATGGAACCATAGACTCATAGAATCATTTCATTTGGAGAAGACCTTTAGGATCAGTGAATCCTCAGCATCCTCACGAGGGGGAGCAGAGGGGCAGGCACTCTTGTGACAGTGATGGGACCCAAGGAAATGGTGTAAAGCTGAGTCAGGGGAGGTTTAGGTTGGATTTCAGCAAAAGGTCTTCACCCAGTGGTTAAGCGCTGGAACAGGTTCCCCAGGGAAGTGCTCACAAAACCAAGCCTGTTAGAGTTGCAGAAGTGTTTAGAAAACACTCAGGCACATGGTGTGAGTCTTGGGATGTCCTGTGCAGGGCCAGGAGTTGGACTCAATAATCCTGATAGGTCCCTTTCAATTCAACACTTTCTATGGTTCTATGATTCTCCCAGATGCTTATAGAGTATTTCGCCTGCTTCTTCATCCTGCTTGGGTGGTCTGTAACAAACTCCCACCATGGCAGCTTCTGATTCTTACCCATAAACTCTCCACCCTTTCATCACCATTATCAAGCTCTAGACAGTCAAAACACTCCCTAAATACAGTGCTACCCCAGTGCCTCTCCTTTGCGTGTCCCTGATGAAGAGTTTATAGCCGTCCACTGCAGCACTCCAGTTGTGTGAGTCTTCCCACCATGTTTCCATAATGACAGCCGTGCCACAGTTTTCCTTCTGCACAATGGCTTCCAGCTCCCCCTGTTCATTATCCATGCTGTGTGCATTGGTGTAGATGCACTTCCATTGGCCTGTTGATCCTGTAACATGAACCTAGTTAGTAATGTCTAATCTTAGCCTCCTGCCAGGGGAGGTTCAGATTAGGTATTAGGAAAAATTTCTTCTTGGAAAGGGTTGTCAAACACTGGAACAGACTGCCCAGGCAGGTCTGGTGACTGGAGTCACCATCCCGAAAGTGTTCAAAAGCTGTGTGGATATGGCACATAGAGACATGGTTTAGTGGTGAACATGATGCTGATGCTAGATTGACAGCTGGACTTGATCTTAAAGGTTTTTTTTCCAACCTTAAGGATTCTATGATTTTAATGTTATGTAAGCAAATATTTAGAGTATCTGTCTCAGTTTAAGATTCTGTGCTTTAGTGAAGTGCTGTAGCAGTTAAAAAGTCAGAGCAGTAGAACACACATGAAAACTCCTGGCATTTTAGGAGGTTAGAGTTAGATCTTAGTTCAGGACTGAACGCATTTGTTCCTTTTGTGAAGAGAGGATAACTTCATCTAATTGCATATGATTCGGGTTGATCTCGAACTGTTGCCAAAATAACAGGAGTTTTGAAGAGCAGTCCTTTCAGTATTTATTCATATTCATTTGCATCTTACTGTACCCAAAGGTGTTCTGTGCAAACAGAGAATTTGGCAGAGTATTATTAACATATTGCTCTAAATGTGCTGTTCTATAAACCTCATAGTTTATTCTCAGTTATGAAGAAATGACACCTCCATTAGGATACATCAGTAATCTCTGTCTCTGGCGGAATAAACCAGGTTTGTTTAGAGGAGGTCTTCGTTTTGACAAATGTCTCTTCCTTTTCATGCAGGTTGGCAAATTCAAAAGGATGTTTCACTACATATCTTACCATCATTTTAATTGAGAACCTTGGGTTTAGATGTGTGAATTGTCATTAAAAGGCTTATTTTACATGCATTGTCTCTTAATTACCTTGTGTTTCTCGGTGAAGTCCAGATGTGCTCCTGTATAACTGCAACACTCAAATCTTTACACAGTTTTTTACAGGGCTCTTTGCACTCCTGGCCATGTTCATGGTAGATACATTTTACACTGCATGTCTCTTACAAGTTTTTAAATTTCTGATGGAAAAACCAAAACATTCCAGTCAGAATTTTCTTTCTAAATCTCAGCAAAATCTGCACTCAGATGTCATAGCCTTAGGAAATCATGAGTGTTTAGACTGTCACAGAAATATGAACGTCATCGTGCAGCATGGATTACAAAGCCAGTGGCTTTTAAATGGCTACACCACCACATCTGTTCATCAGACAATAAAGTTCCTAATGAATATTCAACAGCTTGGAAACTTTTCTGAGCCCCAGAGGCTACTTTATCCCACTGTTTAGAAACAATATCCAAACCCTCATCAGTCATTTCCACAGGTAGTGTGATTATTTCTGAAGGATATGAGACATTCCTCTGCCCAAGATTCACAGAACATTATGTAGTTTAGTTTGGAATTATTCCCTCAGTTATTTTTTAATTTTTTATTTGTATTGAAATTTTAAGTATGAATCAACCAGCATGCTCAAGTTGGAACCTCATTATTTAAATGAAAATAATATTAAATGAGGGAGAGGAACTATCTATTTTAACTACACTGTATTTGGCCTATGATTGTTGATATGTTAACCACTAGATTACTAACAGAAGACAAACAGTAAATAAATGTATTATGTATTTTTGGGCAAAAAGCTGGGCTCTGATTTTGTAACACCACAGGTATCTGCCATAGATGACTTTCTTATTTTGCTACGCTAGCCTTTACAGTTATGTTTCCAATATCCAGACCACAAATGCATCCATGTAATACACAGTTCACATTGCTAGCAGTAAGCTAGCAAGCAACCTTTTGGCCCAAGATAGAAACATAGCATCATTTAGAAAGAAGGAACGATTTGGAGGAATATAAATTTTGGGAAAGTCTGCAGAGTGAAATGTGTATAGAAAAGAAGTACATTCTAAAAAGGGGGTAACAGAAGGAAACATTTGGATAAGCGCCATGATGCCAGCTTTGCATGTTGATTTTGGAGGTGTCCATGTCTCTGTCGTGTGTCTGTTGACCAAGTTCTTTACTGTATCTCACTTCCACAGCATCACCACCAGCAGCACCCACACAACTGCAGAAACATACAGCTACAATCAGGATTTCCCACATCATTTTTGTAATTACTGTAACTTCTACCATCCCTCACTTCCACAGAAGGACCTCCTTATGAGGAAGTAAAGGCACATCTCTACATACCTTTTAGAGCATTTCTTGAAGAATTAAATATCACCTAATAATTGGCTGAGATTCTGCCACTACACCAACCTTGCTATGACATTGTGTCTGTGTTTTGTTCTTTTTCTCTACCACAGTTTCTGCAGCCTTAGTCTGGAAAGAAGCTTTCTCTGAAAGGCATCCAACCTCATGGCAAATTATATAAGAACAAGCTGGCTTTAACAGTGCCTTTGGGCTCCATCCACCTTAAGCCCTGCTGCTTTGGTAAAAGAGACGTAGCTGTGTCTGGTCCTTCTTATTGCCAGTGCCATTTCAGCAAAGGGTCAGCAATCTGCCATCCATCTCACAAGCACTGAAAAAATCGCATCACACCACTGGCTGCCAGCCTGACATAACATTGGGCCTAAGCTCCCTTTGATAACTCCTCTACTGCCCAGTTGGAAAAATATCATTCTAGAGAGAACAAACACAAGAGGAATACGTGTCCCCAGCAATGCCTGGAGCTTTTACACAGGAGTCAGCAAGCATCACAAAAGCTGTCCTGTTCTTGTGACTGCAGCTAAAATAACCCTGAATCATTTATCTGAAGCCTGATAGAAAGTTTGAAAGAATGCTAATAGCTGAAAGCTTTAAAAGATCATCTATCCTGTCATTAACCTTTCTGTCATTTACATCTCCTGCTTTTCACACGCAAAGAATCAATCTGAACTGCCACTCACTCTTGCCTTAGAGGAAAAAGAAGGTTTTAACTCCATAGGAGTGATGAAGGAGCAAGTCAGTGACATGTCATAATGGTTGGATTTGGTGGCCTCAGCCCAGATGCCAGCGGATGTAACGTCCTATCTGCAGGTATTTATCACTGCATCTATCATATATATCAAGCAGTAGCAGAGTAAAAATCAGTAGAATGATCATCCTAGCACCCTTTTTACAATCTCACCACAGAGATTAGGCATAAAACTGCTCACAGACTGGGATACATGTGCTAGGACAGTAACTCTCCCATTCAGGGTTACACGGGGACAATCATAAGCTTGGGCTGCTGCTGCCTGGACTGGTGCAGTGCTCAGTGGTAGAGAGGTCTTCGGTCTCCTGCAAAGTTCAGCCTGTCCTTCCAAAAGCAACTCCTTCCAAAAGCAACCTGCCACCAGCACAATGAAATCCAGTGAAGAGAGGAAAATAAGGTAATAAAAAAATCAAAATCCTATTTTTACTGTTAGGAAAGAATTACAAATTTTTGCAAATTTCAACAGCTATAGCCATGGGCAATGATCAGCTGCTTCTTCCAACAAACCCTTTATGCAGATGCATGACTGACGTTTAAATATCTATCACCATTTTTCCTCTCTCTTCCTTTCTTTTTGTGTTTATTTTTTATTGTCATTTTTGCTAAATCTTGTGATGATTTGTGCACGTGCTCAGTGTTAGTAAGTGGGTGAGCAGTCTCACTGAACTCAGGCAGTCTCATTGAGATCCATTTGCCAGTGTTAGTTAGGGTCACAAAGTGAAATCCACAGGCAGGAGCTTACAATCCAATGTAATAAAATAACACAACTCATACTAGGGAAGTAGGAGGTGTGCTGAGGTGGAGATACAGCCATGTGTCCTCGCCTGTGTGCACATACAGAGATGCAGATCAATGCAACAGTTAAGAAGGAGGGAGAGAAAGTAGGTAGATTTCAGTTAATTATATAAAAACAAATTTTAAGAATAAACAAATTAATAGTGTAAATATTAGAATATTACATTATTCTAGAGATCTGGCTTAAAGAAGTTGGGTAATTTTACTATCAGCCCCAGTCATTAGGTTATTGTTGCAGAATGCAGAAAGATTCCTTTCAATTAAAGGCAACTATTTGTTCTGCAGTTGATAAATTATTTGCCAGCTTTGTCTAATACTGAAATTTTGGCTTTATGCATTCAAAATTACTTAAATTATTAACATACACATAAAGGAGGCAAAAACTAGAATGCGTAATGCGTTCCACCTCACATGGTTCTGTTTTTCCTGTGGGCCTGAAGTAGGGAAAGTGATTCTCAGTGCTTTTCTTGTTTTCCCCCACTGCTTTTATTTGATTTAATGAGGTAGCCCCCCTGCAAGTTTATATTTATGAATTCATAATGTGAGCCAGCAATTTCTTATGCAAAGTCAAGTAATTTTGTTGCAGACGCTTTCTCTCACCCCCACCCAAAGATATTGTTAACTGTCACATTTTATAATAGCACCATCTTTCTTCCATTAAAGAAATTACTTCAATAAGATTCCAGCTTTCTCAAGGCATATCACAGGTAAAAACCTGAGTCTTCACACAATAAATAGTTTTAAATTTGGCTACTAAACAAGTAATACACAAGTCTAACTTGTGAAGCACTATTCTTTTCCTTCTGGAATTGTTTATTTCTAGCCTACATTCTGATTTCTGCCAGGATATGATTTATGATGTAGAGCAACTCTCTTCAAGTAAGAGACATATATTCCAAGGCACATGTATTTGGCATCCTCTTGCTGGATGATGCCATGTGCTGCTCAAAAGCTTCCTAAAGCCAGCTAAAGTTGTCACAAAACTTTGCTTCAGGAGGTCCTTTGTTCTGCTTCACCTCTTTCCCTGAAAGGTTAAAGGGCTGAGCTAGCTATTCACTAGGAAAATCAGTTGCTTGCAAATCTTTATTCAAATTCAGCCAGCTAATAAATGCATCCCTTAGTGCCTACAAGCCTCGAATATTCACAGATATTTGCATTAGTTAAGATTATTCATGTTTATATTCTCCACATTTATTCATTCTTTTCCCACCTTTTATTTGTGTTAATTCATTGGTGGCTATTGAATGAAAGATTATAAAAAAGGTACTGTGATTCAGGCAACATTTGCAGATGGCAAAACAAGCAGCTCATGAAAAATGTGTTGAAGACGCTATCTACTATTAACCTGTGTGGCTCTGCGGGAAGTTCCATAAACCTTTATATGAGCTAAAATCAAAAGTGGTCCATTAAGAGGAGAAAGGGAGGGTCAACCAATGTGTATGTATTTTAGAACTATGTGCCTGAAGCTTAAAGGAATAGGTAACAAATCCTGTAAATCTGAAAACTCTATAGGAGCACAGCAGTTGTCATACTGGATCATACCTGAGGTACTCAGCATCTCCTGGTGGTCAGCAGCATGTGTTTCAGAGGAATGTTGCAGTACCTGCCTGCTTTCAGCCCTCCTAGGCAAACTGTATTCAGAGCTGTTCTTCCTACCTTGGCAATAGATGCAACAGAAAAATAAGTCCTTTAGAAACAAACATAGAGGGGCACTTCCTAGGCCGAAGGGAAAGGTTAGGACTTCTTCATTTAAAAAAAATAAAAAAAGGTTGTGCATGCCAAAAGAGAAAAAAATCCATTTCAGTATAAAAACAAACAAAAAACCTCACACCACCGAAACAAACAAAGAAAAAGAAGAAGAGATGCTCAGCCAAACAGAAAGGCAACATCATTAAAATGGATCAAAGACTGCAGTTTTTCTGCACATGTTGAAATTTACCCCATGTAGAAAGTCAGCAGAAGGCCTAGGCTCTGCTTTAGCTGTCACTCCCTACCCTGAGGGCTTTCCTGACACTTCCAACAGTTCACAGGCTCTATGCCTGCCCTTAGGACAGAGGAATATTTCAGCCACTATACACAATCACCTGATAAGAATACCAGTCCATTATATCACCAAATCTAAGAGCTTAGTAGGATTTGGGTTTTTTTCACACACAGATGTCTGTGTTAACAGGAAGAAGATGGTTACCCAGGCTCCACCTTCACTTAGTAAATGAAATACAAACAGACTGAAGCAGACCTGTAATCTACCAAACTTCTCCAGTGACGCCACCCAAGCATTCCCAAGCTTCCTTAAACTGTCCCTAAATACAAATCTCCCCTAGCTCAATGAGTCCCAAATCCTACACCCTACACCCTCAATAAACTCTCGTTTCTTCTAGTCAGGGATATTTCCAGATGACAAGAGATGGGCGGACACAAACCTGTCTGCTAGTCCCTGTGCTATTTACTGTTATTTCAACTTTCTTCTCTAGTCCCAAACATTCATCACTGCCAGTCTCAGTCCTGGCATTAACTCAGACTGTGCATTCCATAGGGCAGGGACTAATGTCTTCTTATCTTTATCAGTGAATAATTTTGTTCCAGGTAGGAACTCACAGCTTCCTACTGGAAAGGAGAAACTGCTGTTACAAGCTGTCTCTGTATGAAAAAAGATGAGAAAATTCTTCACAGACCCAGGAGTGATGACTGAGAGTTGGACTGAAATGAGGAACATGATGACAAACTCATCACTAGGTTGATGACTTATGTATAGCTTTACAGTGAAAGGGAAGGATATTTACTGAGATTAAAAGCAGTGAAAAAAATCGTAAGGGAAGGAAAATATAGGACAATACCTGCTGTTTACCACCTGCCCACCTACAACTGTTCTGTGGAGCAAATGAAGATGGAAAGAAAGAGAGGGTCAGAAGCACAGAAGTGAACAAAGAAGTTGATGTGGGGCTGGAAAGACTTAGAAGCCTGGGGAGTAGTTCAGGTATTACCCATAAAAATAATTCTCAGAACAGGATTTTTTTACATCACTCAATATCTTTTTTTGTTATCTTCTAAAAAGGCACCAAAGCCTCCCATGTACAAGATTTCTATGCCATGAGATGACAACCCATCTTTTGGAAGCAGAAGTTTAATGTGGCTAGTTGTAGAAATGCTGTAGGATGCTCTAGAATTTTCTGTCTACTTTGTTTACTAGCATGAAGGACTTCCTGACAACTCCAAAGACAGACAATTAGTCACTACAATAATGCAGGTATCCTTCCTTTATTGCAAACAAGCCTGTTTATCAGCTCAAGAAGACTGATAAAAGAAAATGTCATACCAAAATGCTCAATCAATGTAAGAAGTAATGGATTGGTTAAGTAACTAGCTGTCCCACACAAAATAAAGGCAAAACAAACCCACTGATATGCTATTCTAGTACAGTACGTTAAAGTCATCAGTTACCAATATCTCAGTGCTAGTACAAGGCTTTTACATCTGCCAAGTAGGATATAACTTCAACTGTATCACCTGTATTTTAATTATTTTCATTAAAAGCAACTAAGCTGGAGGGAAAAGCCCATATATTATCATTGCATAACAAACAGTAAAGCTCACACTCTCCCACTGCAGTTCAGACCCCTAGCAACACTCTGTAACAATCACCCATTTAAAAGGTTCAGCAAAAGTCATTCTGATTCATACATTCCTGAAGAAAAATGACTACGCAGCAGTGATATGAAACTGCTTTACTGCATAAAAATATCAGCAATAAACACACTGAAAGAATCGGCTACACAGACTTCTGTTTGCCAGAATAATTCCTTCACTGTGTTGACACACTCACATTCTTCAGTCCTTCTAGGTTTTCTGTTTTGCCTACACTGAAATTCAAACTTTCACCTCTCATAGTTCTTTATAAGCTTCTCTTCTATTCTTAGTAAGCCAAACCAGAGTTTTATTGCACTAACAAATCAAGCTAATAAAGAGAAAAAGGAGAGCATCTCTTTTTCTGAGAGAAAAGATGTTATCACCTCATTTTAGTCCTCAAACCTAGTACTCTCTAAAGGCCTCCTGATAAATTTGTGAGGCAGGGCCAGAAGCAAGGTGATCAACTTGGAGGAGGAGATGTGTACCTAACGAGAGTACACGATTTGGACAAGTTTACTCAGACAGGGGCCATTTGTCCTTTCCCGTAGGTTGTCCAATCACCACCATAGACAGCAATTTTTTGCATGCTTGCATAGCTCCTTTGCAATAATTACATTAAGGGAAAAAAATTCTGAGAAGCCAATTTAGTAGGGAGCCTGTGTTTTGACAGCTACTCCTACAGAGATGATTTCATACTTAGAGGAAGATAAAGCAAGTGTCTTTATCTATTTAGGTTTGACATGGGCAAAACCAATACATCTAGCACAGACCTGATAGCAGGAGCAGAAATCTTTGCATTTTAGGAGAACAAGAAGAGAAAGATTGAAATGCTGAGGCTGAGAAGGAGAAGAAAAATACAAGATGAGAGGAGAAGACTAGGGCAGTTGAAAATCAAAAGGAAGAGCTATTTTTTTTTTTTTGCTATTGTAGGTTATAACTTTTTTTTTTACAACTTCTGTTCATGAACAACCCATGCTAGCAGACCCTCTGCTCTGCAAAGGCCCAAGCTACTTTTAACCTATACTGACCTTTACTCCCAAATAAGCTTTTGAGAACAGTGATACTTCAGATCTATTGAAATGCCAATATAGTATCATTTTTCTTGGAAGATATGCCAGAGATGAGCTGTTGTTTGTCTCTGAAAGTAGAGATACTATTAGCACCCAAATTACCAAACCTTTAAGAAATGTTGCAAAGCTTTTAACTTGTACTAGGAAGTTTCACAGTTCCTATCTAAATATTAGAAAAAGTATCCCCTTAACTTTTTTTCAGGGTAGATATGTTTTTGATTGAAGTATCTGAGTATTTTGAGTATCCAGCTGTTCTGCAAACAACCTCTAAAGGAAAGATCAGGAGAGGGTTTATCTATTTTTTGTGTTTCTGGGAATGCCTCCCTCAAGACAAGTTCCCAGTGCTATTGTAAAAGCTGAATTTTACCCTCTGTATTCAACACTAGGCACAAGATCAACAGCAGCATGAAAGAATAAGCCACTTTCCAAGCACCTGCCCAATCTCCAGGTCTGCTCCTCACTAGCATGAAAAAGGGAATAGAGCACTGTTCATTATCTAAAAGAATTATTACAAATCACATGGGGTGGACAGAGAGCAAAGAGGAATCACAGAAGAGTAGAGGGTGTTTGGAGGGTCCCAGAAGCACATTTGCAATCCAAAGCACGCATCTCAACATCAAATACAGCGACACTGCTCCCTCCCTCCCTTCCAGGCAGTCTCTGGGGCTTGGGTGCCCATCTCCTCAGCAGGGTTTGAAAATTTGGACATTGTATTGGTCTGCCAGATACTCTTTAAGTAAAGTATATACAGTAAAGTATATTATTTTGTTCCCAGTACAAGAAGGCATTAACTGCCTGCCAAGGGAAGGGCTTAATGACACACTGATTTCTTTTTTCCTCCAAGAGATTTCAGACATCATATAGGTAAAGCTCAGTGGAGATTCATTGCTCTTTAGGCTCCTCTGATACTGCACAGTGGGGATGAGACAGGAAGAATCAGCAGGTAGGGTTGTCTACAGGGAAAGGGTAATGCTTAAGCACAGGTAATTGCCCAAATATCTGAAAAAGCTTCATTTTAATGAACACTTTTCCACATCTTTGCATCTTTCTCTACACCATCCATTGTCTGAAGCTCTCCTGTCACTTCCAAATGAGACTCTTTCCTACCCAGACTGGTATTTTTTGCCATGATCTACTTGTAAATATACTCAAACACATGGGATCGATCACCCAGAAGAAGCAGAATACAACATATTTATAATCTCTGTAGTAACTAAGGACCACACACCATAGGTGTTAAACTTCTTTCATATTTGTTTATTTTTAAGACCTGTTTTGTTCATCTGAGCCATTGGGCATTTTTATTTCAAGATTTTTAGTACATTTTGAAGGACCAGGGACCAACATCAAATGGGTGTAAAGCGAAGGACATCTTATAGCACTAATGGATGTAATTGCATTAAATGGATATTTTATGTCCTCCCTTTTTTACTAATTTAGCTTTCTGGCATTGACAGCATACCAGTAGACATGGTGAGTTCTTTTCCATATTTTGATCATTTTAATTATCATGGCATCTCAAAACCTTTACTGACCTATTTTGATTCAAGCAATAAAATGTGTAGTAAAAGATGATCCATTGTAAAGACCTAATGTCATAAAATTGCTGATCCAAAACAGAAAAGTACAAGAACTGGCAGACTAAGTCAGTGAAGAATGGTTATCCTGTCCCACACAAAATAAGCTCAAGGAAGGACTATCTGTGTGGAAGCCAGGTTGCACACAGTCTGTTAACAACACTCAGAAATAAAATCTGCATGGTTTGCCTCATGCATCTTGTGGAGGCATGGCCAGATTCCAAGAAATTCAAAGTATGGAGGAATTCCAGGCCTTCATCCTAAGGTCAATGCAATACAAGTTTCAGCACTTCCTCTCTAACTAGAAAAATATCAATATTGTGGTGATGCAAATGAAAATGCCCAGTACAGATTTCACAGGCACACACGTGTATGTGCACACATACACACTCACACACAGCACCTCTGACACTGTGTCCTTCCTCAATCAGACTTCCCCTCCTTTTCTGAAATTTTCAGTACTTTTCCCGTTTGAAGAAGTTGCACCCAGTCCTAGGAAAGGGTTCCCAGGGAAGGCTCCTGTCCATTACATCTCAGACTGGCTCCCTCCTGCAGTGTCTTCTAAGCATCCTCACTGTCCCTGCTGAGGTTGCAGACTCCCTTCATGCTCCATCCTCAGCACACTCTTGCTCTTCTCTGCTCTCTACCATGGTTTTCAAATCTTTTTTTAAATTACTCATCTAAATTTAGTTAGATATTATTAGTTCTCATGACAACTCTTACCTGTAGCAGTACTTTTAATAGTTATTTTTCTGATCTAGTCAAGACAAGTTCTTGTGATCTAACGCTCTCTGTTCATTGTGTTCCAATTAGGTAGAAATCATGGCAGGTTTTAAAAGAGATAAACAGCCCTCCTCCCTTTTCAAAGTGTGCATAAATTCATGTAGCTGCAATGAATCAGATTGGAGAATGATCCAGGTGAAAGCTAAATCTCAAATCTACGGTCTGCAACAGCAGAGACTTATTCCAGTTATTCATGCTAAACCCCATCTCTGAAACTTTTGCTATAAAAAAGAGTATTTCTTGAAAGTAGGTGACTAAAGATCAATGCAGGATATTAGATACCTCCTGGGACTCAGACAAAAAACAATGCTGGAAATTGTTCATCAAAGACTACGCTTTCTATTTCTTGAGATTATCCAAATTTTCAAAAATCAACTTTTCACAATGATACCAAGACTGTGAAAATTTTCCTACCGCAAAAAAATTAAAAATTTGTGGCCAACATTAGACATACAACACAAAATATCAATTAAAAAAAAAGTTTAAAAGTCCTACGGTGACTCTTTCATCTTCTTGTGAAATAAAGACAAAGCAAAATCCAAATAAGGAAAAGAATGTCTACAGCTTAGGTAGTCACTTCAATCACCAGGCTATTTTCTTGTCTGCGTAAGTCCCTGAATTATAACAGAAATTAAATCCTAACACTAAACCATGTTATTATATTTCCAAACAAATTTCCTCAGAACAAGCAGATCTATGCAAACAGCTTGAAAAATCATAACTGCATACTGGCAATGTGAACTGAAATATTTTCACTGATTTTCTTCTGCATATACAGTAGGACCAGCACCTCCTGACTCACAGCTTAATGGTTTATCTATTAAAGTTTTCCAATTTAAGTGTTTCATGTCCTGAAAATGTCCAGACTTCTCCCATCTTCTTCTGATTACCTAAAATAATTGTGCAATTGCTGTGCAACTAATCCTCCAATTCATTCTTCCTCCAGGTCATTTGTACACCTATTTCATAACAGACTGGTAGTTCCTGATGTTCAGCTCTGGGGCAACCCACTATTAACCTTCTTTTCTTCTGAAAAATTGGTTATTTATTTTGACTTCATTGTCTATCTTTTAACCACTTTTAATCCACAGCAGGATCTAACCTCTGACCACCAAAATTTCTTAATAGTCTCTTGTGAAGACCTTTCGCAGAGTCTTTTGTTCTCAGTTTTATTATACTCATCCATTCTCCTTCACCTACCACTTTCTTCAGCGTTTTCAGTGTGGTTCAGCAGGTTAAAAAAGTTTCCAGTTACTCTTCAAAAGTAGCTGGTATCTTGTGCCATAGTCACCTTGGAGACTAAAAGTTTGAATAGCTTCTCAATTTATTTCCTAGTGCTGCATTATTATTCACCGGGAGGTAATTTTTAGCAACAGGCTTATCTTAATAAACACATAAGGGCTATCCTAATTCTACGAGGTACCTTCTTTGCAATTTAATGCAGAGACACAAAAGTACTTTTGGAAAGTGATGGGCTCATAACCACACAATGGGTATTACAGATAGTACCTTGAGTAATATTTTCACCTTCCCAATTAAACAGTGGATATGCACAATTAAAATTAAAAAAAATAATAAAAAGACCCAAAAAGGCCAAAACGCCACAAAAATCACAGGGTCTGTAGCATCAGGTAAACTTATATAAATATTTTAAGCTGTCTTTGTTTTTCACTAAAGTAATTTCCTCTGTCCTATGTCCCTCTGTCACTGATACTTCAGGTGCCTCAGGAATTCCTAGACATGCAGACTGCAGTGGGCCATGCAAATATTTGTCATTCTGGTTAGACATGCACAGGTCCCGCAGAAGGAACTCCTACACACCCTGGTCATACAAACATGCTCTTGCCCATGCAGCAGGGAGGCAGAAGGGCATGAGGGGGTGGCCTGGAAGAAAGAGTTAACCGACTCATGACCTGATCCTTGTCCTTGTCTGAAGAACGCAGACGAAAGGGGTTGGCAGAAAGAAGCCTAAAGACACATTTGATTGTTCTGTTTTCCACATTTGCTGTAGTGTGTATACCCACATCTTTCAAAAAGCTCTCTGTCTTGGTTTGAAAGACAGGCTAAGGAAGGCAGGAGCCTCCCTTGGAATGGAAAACGTAACCCCTTCCCTCCAAATTATTATAATTTTGAAATTAAGGGGCTTTCAGGCAAAGACATGAGAAATAAGCATAACAGTTCTTTACTAGTATATATGTAACAAGGCAAACAAAGAACAGAACTGTGGCAGCACCACCAAACAGACCCAGAGCCCAGGGACACCTCCCAGCCCCGGCCCTTTCCCGTCGGTGCGGTGCCGCTCGCGGCCGGCAGGGGCGCTGGCGGCTCCCGGGGAGCGGGGCGGGGGCGGGGGTTCCCCGCGCCTGCAGGGGGCGCTGTGGCGCGTCTCCGGCCGGCTCTCCCCACACGGGAATGGCGGGAGCGGCCGGCAGGAAGGGATGGGGAAAAGGCTTCCTTTAGGAACTCACGGGGGGAGCCGAGCCCGGTGCCCCCTCTGGATAGCAAAAGGGG
>VZRQ01000373.1:593021-692991 GCA_013397975.1 Machaerirhynchus nigripectus
AGTGAGGTAGGGTGTTAAAGAGGGTCCCAGTGCAATGGCCGCTCCAGCCAGCAAGCTCTGCTCACGGCAGAAGGAAGGCGGCAGAAGGCAGAAGCCCGCTGTGGTGATGAACTCTCCCCACAGTGACCGCAGCTTCTCTCCCCTCCGAACGCTGAGAGAACAAGACAGCTAGGGGCTGTACCCAACCCCTTTTTCCCAGTCCCAATCTCGATGCATCTCTGCCCCACACGAGAAAACCCCAAGTAAAAGAGGGTGGACAGCTGGACCCCTCCCCCGAGCTGCAGTCAGGTCTTTTGTCTCTCTTAAATATCCAGTTGTTATTGTCTCCTAGCAATATGTATGGGGGAAAATTCCTTAAGAGGAAAAAAAAAAAACCCAAAAGAACTCCTAAAACCCCAACACTCTCCAAAATATGCTGGGTAATAGAGGTGCCATTCGGACTCATATATGCCCAAATGAGTACAGTCTAATTTTTAAAGGCATCTTATAATGGTAGAAATACGGCACTGCAAACAAGCTGTCACATCTTTGTAACATTTAACTGTTGTGTTGTATTTGCTTTTCTTTACTTGGTCACTAAGTAAAAAAAAAAGCATCCTTTGCTTGTAGGAAGAGAAAGTTAGAAGAGGATTATTATTAAGTGACTGCTCAGGGAAGGGGAAGGAGGCAAGAAGAACAGAGAAAATTGCTGCAAGGTCATAGTCAAGTCAAAAAGGAGAATAGCTGAGTGAAAGAATATGTGTTGTCCAGGGTTTTGTACTGGGTGGTTTCTATAGCTTGACATGATTGAAGTGAGATCTTCTAGAGAGAAAATGGATATGGAAATATCTGAGATACAGAAGGATGTTTAAGTATATTCTTTCTGAAATAAAGCTTTTCATAAGAACACTCTTCTTCAAACATAAGCCACTATCAAATTGTTCCCTTTTCTGCCTAACTCAAAGTGGGTATTAGTCTTTTGAGAGTAGTCCTTGCACTATAGCCCTAGCTGTGAGGTTAAGGAAGGATTTTGTTCCTCTGGGACACTTACACCCACAAGAAGCTGTTACTAGTAAAGTTGTTAGTGGTTGTAGTTTAGTGACTGCCCTGTGCTTCCTACAAAACCTGGGGATTAGTGCAGTGTTCCACAATTACTTTCACTGAGTTTAATGTTGAAGTCTGGCAAAAATTCCGAAACTGTCACCACTAAAGGCCAGTTGTCTTTCCACTGTCCACTCTGCGCAAGTTCCCAAGTGCTGGGTGAAAGATGGATGGCCTGTTAATAAGAGAACAGGATAAAAATCAGTGGCAGCAGGGACCCATAAAATTCTGCTGCCAGGTGCAAGGAGCCAGTCTACACCAAGTAAAGTGGCCTTTCAAATAAGAGTGAGCCCAGCGGTAACAGAGGCCTGAATGAGACACCTGTTTTTCCTCAGGGAGGTGGTGTGTATGCTGGGGGAATAGGTGTTCTAAACAGATACCCAAAAAAAAGAGCACATCAACCAGGGCTCCCCTCAGGTAACCCAGAGGGTGTAGTTGGAACCAGAAGGACATGAAAGAAATCTGCAGTAAAGCCTAAAACTGCAGCTGCTCATCTCAGCCTGGTTTCAAAATAACCACCCAGTCCATGCTGCTCACTTGCCTCCCCACAGGAGCCCAGCCCAGATCGGTGCCTCTCTGATGGAGGCTGAATGTCAGGACCTGACTGTCTGGGTTTCACCCAGGGAAAGGGCCTGACTTTGGTCAGTGTAGAGCTCCCTGGGGCAGCCAGGCAGGACCACAGTAAGCTCAGGTAGACTCAGGACGTGCCATAGGTGGACAGGGGCTGTATGAGGAGGTGGTGTCCTAGCAGTGTGGGGAGGAACAGAGCTCAGGGACACATTTCCAGAGATTGGCCACAGAGTGTGAATGATGTCAAACACTGGTCAGGCTTCTGCAGCTTCCTTTTCCCTCTCAAGTACCACTTCTACTTTTCCTTCTACACATGTTCTCCCTTCTTTGACTACAAAAGGTCTGGACAAGGACATGCCACAGCACACTTCTACCTTCCCCTCCGTGGTCATTCATCCAGAGCTCATGGAAGCTTCTGTAAGGTCATCAGCACTAAGGCAGGGAAGCTGATAGAGCACCAGCCCCAAGAAGTGCCCTACAGGCAGCAGTATGCTCTGCCAGAGCTGTGCCAAGGGGAGTTCCCCACTACTCGCACAAAACTCCTTAAAATACAGTTTTCAATTCACAGACATGTTGCCTGTTTTTTCTGGTTTGGGTGACCTTTCTTGGGAATGCTTTTGAGGCTTTATCTCATTGTCTTCATACACCACATGCTTCTGAAGACAGCATTTTGTTCTGATTTTCTGTATTCACAGATGGTGTTGCCTCTGTGTATCTAAATACACATAAAAGTATATATATGTATATGTGAGCAATTCCTGATCCAAAGGAAACAGGCAATCAGAGAGTACTCTGAGATCAGAGCAACTTGGTCAAGTGGAAACTGTACCTGTCCATGGCAGGGGATTGGGAACTGAGTGATTTTAAGGTCCCTTCTAATCCAAATTATTCTATGACGGGTTCAAATTATGGCATCCAGCTATTGCCAGAGCAGTACAAAAACACCTGGAGGAAAATGGTGCCCACCAGAGAAAGATGAGGCAGAGCATCTGTCACATCCTGTCTCTTGTCACAGTTGTCCTCCTGTGACTAGACAAGCTTATAATGAAGATTTGCTTTTTTTTTAACAGTGTCTGGTATAGGACAAGCTTGTGCTGCCATTAGCACCCTAAGAGAAATAAGGAAAAAAAGAAATATCTGAGAGGGAAAATTCCTACATGAAGTAACAGATGTGATTCCAAAAGGCTTCTCTGAAAAGCATTTTAAGTTTTAATTATTTAGAGTTTCTCACTGTGTAGACGCAAAACTTGCACAGATTTCTGAACCATAAATAGCAGATTGAGATTGCATTTGAAGAAATTTAATGCCAGTGGAAGAGTGGACTCATTTCTGTAGAATTAAGCTATACAAAATGTCATTTGTTGGAGATATATTCAAAAGAGCTCTAATTTAAATACTGTACAAAAAGCATGGTAAAATGCTGGATTTGTACAAGGAATAATTTCCAATTCATTCCCACAAATGCAGTGATGAAATTCCCAGTTCTTATTATACTGAAAATGGAATAGGACAAAGTGCTGATGATTAAAAGGGAAAAAAAAACACCTTCTGACAGGGATATGGAGTACATAACTGAAAAGGTGCTTTTATCATATTTTCAGCTCTAATTTCATACTCATCAATTAACAGATTTACTCTGTGCTTCATATGATATCATGTATTATTCAAGCAACTTCTTAAAATTTAACAAAAGCACAAGGAACAGGAGGAGAATATCATAATACACAGAATTTTAAATGTCGTTAAACCAAAGGTATGCTTTAAAGAAAATATCTACTAAGCATACCAACATAAACAATCTGGTTTCCACACAGCATGAAGCCTGGTTTTGTCTGCCTTGTTTACCAGGTGTTTTTTTTGTGCCAAGAGCCCTTTGTATAAAGCTGCAAGTAAACGAATCATTACAGAAAGGAAAACACAATTCTTACTCATTAGGCTCACAATTGTTATTCATTAGTGTATTCGTTCACCTTGATTAAGCAGTAAAAAGAAAGAGGGCTCGGGATTTTAAGAGAGGTGCACAGGCTTTTGAAGTGCAGCAATTCTCAGCAATTCTCAAAAAGGCTCCAAGGAGTTAAGAAGGAATGAGTGATGTCTGTGTGCAGCCCCACACTTTAGTCAGTCCAGGTTACACGCTTTCTCAGCAGGTGCAATTCTATATTCTGAAAAGACATAAAGCATGGTAATGTCGGCTGGTACAGGACCCGAAGCACTGAATGCAGGTAAATTATAATAGCTTCCAGTCTCCTTTCCTGGAAATATGCTGTATAATTAAGAGTTTTCCACTTGAGTGAAAACTCCAATCGTTCCGTTCTTTTACTGACCTTTACTTTGCCCTAAATAATCTTGTTTACCTGGTTACATTTTTCCTTATGGTTACTTCAAGTTTTCTATTGATGTGGTTTTGTTACGACAAACAAAAACAAAACAAAACAAGCCACAACCACAACAAAATGTGAGCATTACTCAATCACAAGATGGTTTTCGTCTGGAGAGCATGATCACACCTGGCAATAGGGGTAAGCAAGAGACAGAAGACTTCATGATAAACTGAGATTACAGGGAGTTCCTGAGATTACAGACCCCACTGCAATTAAATCGTACTTGAGCTCCTGATCCCTAGGGAGCCTTTCACAATTATTTTGACTATGCCTATCACAACAGGAGAATCTCACAAGACCTTAATGAGTCATTAGAAGTAAGTACCCCAAAGTGTGAACACTTAACCAGAAAGGCCTTTTCTCTGCCTCAGAAGTCTGAGAATTTACTATTACAGAATTTAATAAACACGTGTAGATGCTGTCTTTTTAGAGCCAAACTTTATCCTACATCAAGAGGCTGAAGGAGGCTGTCAGTATGGCTACTGAAATTACAAAAAAGAAATCTTTCTCTGTCTGTGGGAGAGGCAGCATGATAAGGAAACACACCTACATTAAACTTCAGCAGTTTGCATTGTGCTGACTGGATATGTAGATGATATGTGGATTAGGCAGCAGACAGATCATCTGTCTAAATGCCATCATGAAACAGCTGCCCTCTTCTTTTCTATCCTGTTAATTCTAATCTTCCAGATCTCCAGCAGGCAGTGGTATTATTCCTAGAAAGACAATAATCAGAGCAATGGACCCAACAGAACACTATGCAAAATGACATGTCACATAAGAGGAGCACTTTGTTTTCATCTGAGTATTCAAAGTGTTGGAGGCAGCACATTTAGAACAAAACTCCTGGACTGAAAGCTTGAGAGCTTCACAATCACATTTCCTTTGCGAGCCAGCACAGCATTTTTTTCTAATTGCCAAGCTGCTGGTTTTAATGTAGAGTGGACCCTGTCAATAGTCTGGGATTAATGTTGTGGAGAAGCTGTAAGTACCTAATAGGAAATAGCATTCCTTCTGAAAAAAATCATGTTTATTACTTGTACTTGAACTTTTTGGTTCTGATCAGAAATCCCTGGCCCAGGATTGTTTCTGAGTATTTGGGGAGATGTTATGCATTTACCTATGGCTTATCCATTATGATAATTACAGTCTCTGTGTGGAACTGAATCATGTGCATCAGGGTTTTTTTTTCCCTCTCTCCTCTACAGCCAAATTTGCTGAACTTCTTGGATTTTGTGTGAAACTTTCTAATGCTGTTTTTTGTTCATACCCAGCTGTGAGCCACTGCATCTCTGGAGTGTGTCTGCATATGTTTTCTGTTTGTACCTTACCACATCTACTCTCCTGACTTCCTGGAGTGTATAGGGAGACCTGTGAAGTTCATTCTGTGACTTACCAGACATAAGGACAGGAAGGTGTTATGAGTAGAGACTTACGTGACATGGAATTGTCTGATGTTAAAATCTTTGACATCTGGACACCTGTTACTGAAAACACATCACCATTTCTAACAGTGGTCACAAAAAACCCGTCTAGTCAGAAGACATTTATAAGACTGTTGACTAAGTATTATTAAAAGATAATTTTGTTTTCTTTTTACAATAAGTATGAAATTCAAGCTACCTGAAATCTAAAATAGTGTGAGTTTATGTGAAGTTCTCATCTTAGTCAATCAGATCGCTGGTGTGAGCTCTACATTTTCTTTTTGTTGGCACAGCTGAGTAACAGGGTGCCTGCGTTTTGCAGATAGACAGATATCCCAGACAACTGTCTGGCTGTGGTGTGAGCAATGGCTGTAAGACACTTCTGCTTTCCAAAGACAGGTACAGAGAGCCATATGGTCAAATGCATGCATATATAATCCCTATAAACTAGTGATGTGAAATGAGGATGCAGGGGTTTCCTACTTGTACAGATCCAGCTGGATACAGCTGTAATCCGAGCTTTCTATATTTTATCCTCCAGGTATAATTTTACTTGTTCACATCTGTAAAAGGCTGCTAACCCCTATGAAGCAGTTAGTAATCTATTTAAAATACACTTGCAATATAAAAAGCAACCAGATGAAATTTTCCTTGCATTATTTGAAATCTGGTTTTTAGATTGGTTTTTAACATCTCTAATTTCTATATTTAGACCACTTAAGCACCAGGCATGCTTTGACCTGGTAGCATTACACGAGCTCATTCTTGGAAAATGTCTTTGGTCCCCTCTGATACAGGGTTGGCGGGGTGTCCAGTACCACTCTTCCTTTCCTGCAGCAAAAACCAGTGCATGGAACATGATTTTTCTAAAAAGCAATCAACTCTCATCCCCATTTACCAGGAAGATGCAGGTTTTGGAATGGTTACATTAAAACAGTGACATGACTTGTCTGTGATGTTTCCAGGCTTGGGTGCAGTACCTAGGCAGTGGGACCACCATGTCCAGCCGTGTCACGTGCCAGGGAGATGTCATGGGCTGGTGCCACAGATGTGCAGTGATGGGGGAGTCTGGCACTTCTTGCTTGTGCTGGATAATATCTGCTCTCACCTGAGTGCACGTTTGGACCATGACACACTGTGTGGGCACCAAAAGCAGCATGCAGGGAGTCATTACCACCATTTTCTCTGAGAGAGACACTTGTGTGCAAACCAGGCTTGATTCTGCAAACTTTTTAGCAACAGGGACAGGTGAAGGTATTGTGGAGTAGGATGCCTTTCACCTGCATCATGAGTAAATTGAAAGACCACTGTGTGGTGACCAAGTTCAACAGCAGTTATGACCCTTAGGGATGTAGCATTGATGTTTATTTCCTGTGGACCTGTAACATACCCCAGTGCAAAATTAGTATGTTCCTGCTTTGGACAGGTGCTGAGCTGATCCCACTGACAGCTACCTGGAGGGCTTTGAATAATTTTTACGGGAATTTAACTTTTTACTCTTCATGACAGGAACTGGGAAAAGTCAGTCAAGAAAATTACTTCAGAATATTCTGGTGTCTGCTAAGACATTTTCTCATTGTACTGGCAATTTCTTCTGCCCTGGAGAAGAAATGGGTGACATTTCTCAGGGTTATACCATGCTTCATGTACTGCAGCTGAACTGCTAGCTGGGTCCCCAAGACAGGGCTGTAATTGGCTCAGTGCATATCAGGTTCCCTTCAACTCCCCTTTGTGAACACAAAGGCTGGGATGCAGCCAAGGCAAGAAAAGTGTACAGCAAAACACAGCTGACATGAATGGTGTAATAAACAAAAGCAGATGTGTCTCTTCACATGGTTACTTGAGGGAGGTGGGGCCAAAGTATGTTTTGACAACAGCAGAATAAAAAACTGATGTCTGAACACAGGAGGCTTTGCAGACAATACAAGGTGCTGCCAGTTATCATCAGTGAAGTAGCATTTGCAGATCACAAGATACCAACAGTGAGGAAACTGCTGTTGTGGGTACCAAACCCGCACAACAGCCCAAATAAATGACAAAAGCATGGTGTCCATGTTCAAGGCTTCCAATGAAATACTGTTGACACTTGGGCTGACAAACCCAGAGCCCTTCACAAATCTATTAGAGGGATCCAAGTTCTCTACTACCCTGTCACATACTGTGTATTTGCAGATGCAGCAGGTTTTTTGACCCAGACCAAAGGGAAGAAATGTAAGAAATGAAACGTGATTTAGATTTGAATGACTCTAAAGTGCAGATGATGGCACTCTTGAAATTCAAGATGCCTCAAAGTTCTAGGTATGCCTGGCTAATGGGTTGCTCTAAAGCTGCTGTTGCTATAATGTCAAGACCACTGAGGAGGTACTGGCCTCTGTATTTATTGAGGAGGTACTGGCCTCTGTATTTATTGACACACAGGGTTTTCACTGCATGTCTTAGTGGTAATAAGTGGAATGATAATAGCCATTTTTGATCCAACCTCAGACAAAGGTTGCACTGACCTAGGAGTTTTACCCACCAGTTTCACATTATCATCCTCACCCACTAAGAAACCAAAACGCTTCCTCTCTAAAGACAGACCACAGGTGAGAAAATTTGATTAGTAAGGTGCAGTACTCACTTTCCAAGGTTATCTCTGTGTTAGAACTGAAGTTCCTAACTTAAGTTATATCTCATATCTTAATATCCTTTAGGTTACGTCCCTCAGTGTTGCCAGAAGCAAGAGTGCATTAGATAAATCAAAGTATTCAGAAGGATGAGAATTACATTAACAAGATAAAAGGTTTTGCAATACCTGGACTTAAATGATGATAAGAATTAATAAAATAATGTTTTTTAGATAGCGTGTTTATATCTCTTAGAATAAACAGAGGAAGACAATATATTCACATTTTATATCAAGCTATCCATGTCTCAGGAGTGCACTTTTCCCTTCCACAGGGAATTAGGTGGAGGCTGTAGGTGCTGTCTTTTGATTGTGAGAGTTTTGTCATAAATAACATGTCTTTTTTCATTTGCACGTCATGGTCAAATACTTGGTCACACCAGGGATGCGTAAGCACTACCACTAGATGAGAGAATAAATGTTCTCTTTTCTGCATTCTTAAATATATTTCTTTTTGGCTGTTATGCAGAATTATGTACCCATATTTTGGTATTAAACATATGTGAAACTGCAAATTTGTGTTTATTGAGCTTATAGTGGGCCATCAGGGGTGCAAGGAAGAATCTGTAAGTCAATCATTATGACATTAATAGCAAAAGTGTTCATTCACGTCATGAGGAGCCCTAGATCATGGTCATTATTCAAGACAGATGTTTCCACTTGAGTTGTAACTAAGAGAGATTCTCTTTTTCAGTGCTACCTATCTAGAATTAAATAGTATTTTAGTATTGTAACAGGGAGACAAGATGTAAATGAAGAGTTATACACAAAAAATGTCTATTTATGTCCATTCAGAATTCAGTGTCCATTTCTACTCAGGTTCTTTAGGAGCAGAAAAAATGGTTTTGCAAATTATTTTCCAGTGTTATTCTGGAAAGCTCACTGTTTTTTCATAAAAGGCCATTTTATTTCTTTGTTTGGTTATTCCTTACATTCCTTTAATGTCAAATGGCAGCTTTCTTTACTAATAGCACTGTAGTCCAAAAGACCAGGAACAGCAGCAAGCTTATTAAATATTAAAAAGGGCCTCTGAGGTAAAATAGCGAGAGATGCTTGACTATGCTATCAATGATTTTGGAGTTTGAGGTTTTTTTTTTATTTTCCCTTATGCTAATTTATTTTCAGGGCACCTGCAATATTAAAACCAGAGAACATGCAGAATAGGTTTTCAGGCCAGGGGGTTATGTATTTTATAAGAAAACACTAGAAACTGAATGAAGAAATGAAAGAAAAACAAGAACAAATGAAGAAGAATTATGGTTAAGCTTCCCTTTTTTTTGGGTAGTTGCTGTTGTTGCAATTAAACAAGCAACACTGTTGATCACTAATGAGAATTAAGTTATTGTGTAGTTGCTTAACTCACGAGGCTGAAATACTCAACACAGTCAAAGAACTAAAATACAATTAGAATAAGATGTGACAGCCTGCACATTCATATGCTTTAAGGAAAAAATAAGTTTGCATCCACCGTGTTGAGATTTATGATGCAAATGTTTATGCTTCAGTTTTACCCCTGGAAAAATGAAGCCCCATTTATCCTAATACTGAAGTCTGAACAGCAGTCGATAAACTCACAGAATTTATTCATAACAGATAATGTTTGTGGTACCAACTTAATTCCAAAACTTACTTTAAAAAAAGAATTAGCTCACTAACTGGTAATAGATATATACTGCATATACATATATATATATATTACAGTGCAGAAACTTATTATTTATGAGTCTAAACACAAAAGATTGCATCTGGTGACAAAAATTTTGTTTAGCTAGTAAAAGAGCAAATTGCTGTTGAATCACTGATGCAAAAGCAACCAGGCAAGCGCAAATTATTTGTTTAACATAATTCTAACTTACCCGTGAACTGCAGTATTTTTTATAATATAGTCCAAATAAATGGCTTGTGCTGGTGCTCAACAGGTGACAACCCGCTGAAAAACCCATCTTGAAGTTTACAATACAGCAAGAAGATGACAAAGTGTTTGCATGCATAAAGGTGAAATATGCCAAAATTTATTAAAAATTTAGATATAATGGATACATATATCCTATTCTTTATGCTTCCAGATAAAAAAGATTTATCTGATCATGGCAATGTTTACTGTTTCTTTTAGTGAAGGTATAAATCTTTGCACCTCCTCATTAATATATTCACACTTTTTTCTCTTTCTACTTAAAATGTAGGTAATGTTTCCCAGAAGCTATAATGTAATATTTAATTATTTACTTTGATTCAGAAAGTGCAAAATGTCTAAATTACAACCCACTGTTCCATACCTGGTTGAAAAAATTCAATTTAATAGTCATTTTGTGCATACCTTGTATACCAAGAATTAATTTCATCATTCCTTCGTGCTGATGAAAATCACCCCCCTGCCATGGGCAGGGACACCTCCCACTAGACCAGGTTGCTCACAGCCCCACCCAACCTGGCCTTGAACACTTTCAGGGATGGGGCAGCCACATTTTATCTGGGCAATAAGATAAACCAGTGCCTTACCACCCTCACAGTAAAGAATTTCTTGGCAATATCTAACCTAAACCTACTCCCTTTCAGTTTGAAGCCATTACCTCGTCCTGTCTGTGCACAGGCCTCTAAGAAGTCCATCTCCTGCTCTCCTACAAGCAAGCCATCTTTAGGGAATATGGGCTAATGCTATTAGGGCTCTCTTGGGCCTTCTCCAGAGTCAACAACCCCAGTTTAAATATCTTCAGGTATTTAGATTATATCTGGTCATATTCCGTAAAGCTGCTTGATTTTGTTATCATGGGAAGAGAAAACAAGGGAAAGTGGATCAGTGCACAGTATCATGTATTCATTCTCATTCTCTGCATTTTGTTCCATATAATTTTTTCTCCTTTGAGTGATTTCTCATCTGCTCCTTAAGCTTGATGAATTATTTTACTCTGAAAAAAAATAAATAAACATGGTGAACCAGACTTCATGCAGATAAGACAATAAAATAACCTCGATTCTACCTTTGAGTGACATCATGAAAAGAAAAAAATGGGAAAAATAAGTCTGCTAAGTCAAATTAATACAAACTGGGGCAAAACCCCAAGTAGGTTGACTTTAATGTATATTTTTTTTATTACACTGGCACACATTGAGATTGTCTGGATGCCTTAACTGTACATTTCCATACCTGACATTTCTTCTACATTTAACTTTGACTACAGAATCTATGCAATCTGTTCAGGAGACAGCTGTAGTATTAACAGTTTTTCTCATCTTAAATTCAATTTTTAAAAGATGATTTCAAATTTATTCCATTGTTTTTACTGTATGTAAAATACGCATTTTTGTGCATGTGTTTGTTTCTGGAAGTCTACAGGGTGAAGAATTTATTTTCAAATGCTTTGTGAATAACTGTGCTAGTCTAGCTACTGTTTGATTTAAAATTCTTAGTGCATTTAAAATATTTAAGCCTGTTAAAAATAAATCTAAGTATCCCATTATAAACCATTTCAAGATCACAGTTTTGTAACTGAGAAGAATACTATGATAAGCTAAACAAAAGAAATGCTGAGACAAAATGTGTGTAACATACTAATTGAGTACACAATGAGAGTTTCCAGAAGGTGTCAGGCACACTGTGAGCTTCATGACAGGCAATACAGGATAAATCTGTGACCTTTTCATTTATCTGTTCCTTTTCCCTTTCAAAAAACTTACCGATCTTTGGAGAATAATTAATCTTACTGTATCAGAGTATGGGGAATTTTACTTTTTCCTCTAAGAAGGAAAAAAAATCAAAGTTCCTAAATGGAGTTACAGGCTAGAAACAATTCCTTCCCCAGAAAAAAAAAAAAAAAGATTAAAGAAAACGGGTCAGAATGTCAACTGATGCAATTTCAGGTGATTCCAATGAAATGGCTGATAGAGACATCAGTTTTAAGGTGAAAAAACCTGTTAGACCATCCTAGTCTGTCTTCCTGCATAATGCAGGCCAGAAAATTTCATATAGCAACTCTTGCTGAGCTGATGTATCTCTTGATTCACTTGATTTAGCTCTCTACTTTTTGAAAGATTAGTAGATCTTCTCCCCAGGAGGTAGAACATCATGAGATGGCTGCAGTATTTGATTTGCAAAAAACATTTACAATTTTGGTCTGTGGTGAGTGAAAGTGTCAACAGCCCACGATGACCTCCCAAGAATTGGTTCACAGCCAAAGTGAGAAGGACAGTGTTTCAAAGAAAATGAAAACCTTTCCGGAATCCCAGGCTGACAACGACAAATGTCTCGATGACAAGGTCAAATGGCAGGTGTCTTTGTTATGGAAAATAAAGAAAGGTCACACATGGTACGAGTTTCTGATTTTTATGAGAATTTTAACTGGCACCTCACAATAAGACATCAGAGAAAAAGGAATAAAGGAGAAGCCTAGTCATGTATAGAAATAGCAAGTTCACTGTAGAAGTGACTTGAGCACTAGACATGGGCACAAAAACAGAATAAAGAGATAAAGAATTTATTTCTTGAGATATCAGATGGCCCTCCATGAAAGAATTTGTTTTCTCAGAGTTTGGATTTTCTAAGCTTGAGATCAGTCTCTTTCATTTTCTCTGCACACTAGAATTCACAATAAGGAGAAAGTGCCATTGGCTTCAGATAAATGTGTGCTTGGTGTATAAATAGACGTAATAAATGTGGTTGGCTAAAAAATGTATTATTTGTGTTGGTGGAAATCAAAAGCCATCAGTTCACTTCAGCAAAGTGATAGAGGAAGAAGAGGTTAGTTTGCAAATGAGAAACCTGATTATTCAAATTGTTTTAGTCTTGGTCCCTTGGTGAAGTTATTCTAAACCAGTTGAAGGATTTATAGCAATTTTAAGAAAAGTACTCTTAGATTTTTTAAATTATGATAACCTGGAAATAGTGCTACAATGGCCTTGAAGGGCAGTGTGGACAGAAGAAGCCAATGTCGAGAATTGATGACCTAGATTTTAGTAGGAGTTGGGAGTCTCTGGGTAGTCTATTTGGGACCAAAGCCTGTGAGGCAGCTGCTACAAGCAGAGTTGCCAAATGTCCTGACAAACAAAGGGACAATTCTGACTTTTTTGTAAAATGCCCCAGCATCCCAGTAAGAGAGTATAGGTTCCCATTTCTGCTGTAGGTCAACCATCACACGCACCAGCTGAAGATTTTGACACAGCACACTGAAACCAACCCATTGTATTACTGAGGGAGCACCTATCCAACAGCTGGCTGTGTCACAGGGAGGCTGTGACACTGTGTCACTGTGGTCCCCAGTGTATTTGAAATTGAATCCATATTTCCCAGCACCTAGAAGAATGCCCTGACCATGAAGTTATTGGGCTGGGGCAATGATATTGCTACCCAGCAGAGATAGTGCTCTGGCAGACACTTCTGCCTAATGCAAACCTCTCAGAAATGGTAAATTCTGAGTTGTATTCACAGAGTGAATGCAGAGAGATTTCTATTCTGTCTGATTTATTTTATGTTTGAAGTTATTTTCCAATTCCTATGAATAATTCTTGGCTAGGAGCTCTTTCATAAGCAACTTACTGCAAGGCCTGAAATAGCAGTGAGACAGATTCTCCCCTGTTGAAGTCAGCTTTGGTCCATGGTCCGCAGGTAACATGGAACTGTGCTGATTTAGGTTAGCTCAGAATTTACCCTGACACATTTTGATAAGCCACGACAAGTCAGATATCTAATTGTAATGTCTCATTGAATAAGCAGACCCTTTGGAATGAGATCTCGGATGTAAAGCATTATCTGGATGTTCATTTGTCTGCAATATCCAGGCACGTTTATTTAGGCATGATGGTAAGTAAGCCTAAAAGGGATGTACAGATATGGATGTGATTTCATTTAAAATACTGGTATATCTAATCACTGGATTTTCTGCTTTCAAATTAAATCAGACTGTATTATTAAGGGTTTGGGAAACAGGTAAAATTCCTATGTGCAATATTATTTAAAACACAGGGCAGAGGAAGGAACTGTTCGATAATTGGATTTTCCTTTATTTCAGTAATACTGAGAAATAAGTAATTTCTATAATGGAGGGCATTAGGAGCTCACAAGACATCATCCTGGGAAGGAAAGAGCTTTGAGAAACAGCAGTAAGTGTCCTTGGGGCATCCAGAGTCTGCTGCCATGTGTCACAATCTTCTGCCTCACTTTGCATGCAGTGGGGATGTGCTGCTGTGTGCCAACGGTTAATTGTATCCCCACTGCAAAGGGCCACTAAGTCACTGTAATTACATGGCTGCTTTATATGCTCTCCTTATAGGTGTGTTTATATTGCAATGCTGCTTGCAAGAGGGTGACAGAAAAAGCTGGATTGTGGTGGTCAGATCTCCCCTGCTTGCACGTATGCCAAGGGTGTGATAGTGGAAAAGATTTTATCTGCTCCAGTAAATGCAGCAAGCCCATGTACTCTGCTTGGCTGGCTTAGGTCAGGTATCACAGCGAAATGGAAAAGGTTTCATCCCAGATTCTCATTGTCTTTGACAAAATCCCATTTTGACATGGTGAAACTGACCTGGCAGCTACTTTCCCTGGTTTCGGATCAGCCAGAAGGGCAGTTGTTCAGGCCTCCTGCTGCTTCCAGACACAGAGCAGTCCCTGGGGCATGGGCTGATGGGGACTGCTGCCATGTCACTGGGCTGCCAGCTTTGCCAGTGGGGAAATTCACTGCAGCTGAGGCACGATGGAGAGGTCTGACCATTGCTTTAATCTCTCTTAAGCACAGCTGTCCTTACATAGCCCAGAGGAAGGAAGAGTTAACAGCACAGACACTTCATATGGTCCTGTAAACTGGGAGAGTAATACACAACAAAGAACAACATGGCATAAACTCTTTTCATTTTTTGCAAAGCCTGGCCCTGAATTTGTGGATACAAGTCTCTCCTCCTCCCACTCCCTTGCTCTCTTGCACTCCAGCTGTCTGAGCCTTGAGTGACTTTTCTGTCAGGTCTGAGTCCCATGTCTGTTCTCCATTGGTGCCACTTGTACCAGCAGCTGTGGTGTAGTTGCTTCTGGGTGCTGGTCCTGGTTTTTTCATTACTAATTTCCTAATGGAAATTCCACGTTTGTACTCATTTTTTACTATTTCAGGTTTTTTTTCAGCAACAGTGCTTGGTGTGGTTGGGACAGGTAAACACGTAAAAACTCCTTTGTTGATAACTACTTCTTAAAGAGAATTTCAACATGAGTAAAATGCACATAGTTAACCTGCTGTTTTGTGAAAGGCAATCTGTCAGGTCCCCACCTGGACATCTGATGGCAGGAGGCAGAGGGATGACATTTGATACTGTCATCCCACAGACCTAAGGTGTGTGAGAGTTTTAACAGAATTTTCTTTAATGGCTCCAAGAGTGCTTAATCTTTCTGTTTCAGTCCATCAGAGCTGGAGGCCCACTTATAATATTCTAGAAGTTCGTCTGCATTCTGGATTGTTAGCTCTCAGCTTTCCTAGGCAGGTACAGAACAGAAACCAAATAATCCTTTTTTTAAAATTTATTTAGCATTATCTTTTTTCTTCATTAACACAGGGGGGGCTAGAATTCTGAATTTGAACTTCTGTTGCATTCATGTGGTTGCTTCCTTTTTACTGAACTGCTGTACTAGGAGTGGGTCAGCCTAATACAGTGAAAGCCAGTCCCCACAACTGATAAAGATTACAGAGCCTTTTTGGGAAAGTGTTAACAGGTGGCCTCGCTGCACCTAAAAGAATATATCTCATATATATTCCTTGTTCTCATAAGAACAGGCATTCTGTGTTACCTACCAAGTCTAGTGACAAACTAAATTCATCTAAAAAAACCCTTCACATTTATTCTTAGTTCACTGATTTAAGAACATGACACTACATATTGGAAATCTGTCTTTTCTTTTCTAAAAAAAGAAATTCTCCCAGCACTACTCTGAAACATACTGTATAGAGAACTGTTTTCTCACTTGATAATGAATCTTATCACTTAAAAATCAGGTCGTGAGTTTTAGGCTTAAGTGCCTGCCTTCAGAGAACTAAATAAAAGTTTCTTGGTTTTCAGGGATGCTCACCAGCAGTAAACACACCCACTGATTTAATGAAGCGTTATGGTACTTAACAACTCTGAAGAAATCGGGTCTACCTTAATTTGGGCATATAATGTAGCTCTAGGCATCCACAGAATAAAAAAATTATATTAGCTTTAAAAACTCTGCAAAAAAAAGTCAGGGTAACAGTTCTGGCCAATCCCCCCAATCCACATTTCCAGTGAGCATTTAACAGGGTCTGAAAGTTAACCACTATTAGGAAGAAGAAGACCTAGGGGAGCAGTACTGCACTGGCGAGGTGATAAACTGCTGGCAGTATAATCAGGCTGTTACAGCACAAAATTGAGAATGTGGAAATACAGGATCTGATCTTGACTTGATGTGTGGCTTCAGCAAAGTAATTTCGGTCCCTCCTTTCAGTTTACTAGCTAATAAACAGAGAACAGTAAGTTATTCTGAGGATGCTGTGATATCTAATTAATTTTAGTCAAGCAAGCATTTTGAAAACTGACCATACTAAGCACAATTTTCTACAATTTTCTACTATTACTAACAGAAGTAAAACAGAAATCAATTACTTCTGTGTGTCTCTTGGGAGACACAGGTAGAGCACCTGTATTATTTTGCAGGCATCTGGTGCACAAGTCTTTACACTCCAAGCTTTCAAGTATATTCAGGCACTTGCTATATCCAGTTTCAGCTGGGATTCACCAACCTGACACCTTTGCAATCTAGATATCCACTTCAAAATCATAGAGCCACAGAATTTGCTGAGCTGGAAGGGACCCATCAGGATCATCGAGTCCATCTAATGGCCCTCCACAAGATACACCAAGACTCACACCACGTCAGAAAGCTTTGTTCAAACTTCTTGCACTCTGTCAGGCTTGGTGCTGGGACCACTTCCCTGGGGAGCCCTTCCCACAATGCTGCTCTCATTCCCTGGTTTATACATACTACCAGGGTTGCCCTGTCCCAAGTGAAGAACCTGGCACTTGCCCTAGTTAAAATTCATACAGTTAATGATAATTCATTTCTCTAATTTTTCGAGGTCTCTCTGCAGGTCCTCTCTGCCTTCAAGGGAATCAACAGCTCCTCCCAATTTAGTATCGTCAACAAACTTAATATTTCTTCAAGGCCTGTATCCAGTTGTTTATGAAGATGTCGAAGAGCACTGGGCCAAGGATGGAGCCCAGTGGAACCCCACCAGTCACAGGTCACCAGTCTGATGTCACCCCATCTAATACAACCCTTTGTGCCTGACCCATGAGCCAGTTGCTCACACATCTCAGGATGTGTTTATCTGGCTGTGTGCTGGACATTTTATCCAGAGGATCCTGTGAGAGACAGTATGGAAAGCTTTACTGAAATCCAAAAAGGATAGATCAGATGGCTTCCCTTGATCAGCTAGGTGGGTTACCTTGTCATAAAAGGAAATTAGGTTCGACAAGTGGGACTTTCCCCTTATGAAGCCATGCTGGCTGAGACCAATAACTGCCTTTGTCCTTCAGGTGTTTTTCAGTACCTCCCAGAATAATCATCTTTTCCATAATTTTACCAGTCACTGAAGTGAGACTGACAAACCTATGGTTCCCGGGGTTAACATTTTTGCCCTTCTTGAAAATAGGGACAGCGTTCACCAGTGTCCAGTCAGCTCGAGCCTCTCAGGATTCTCAAGATCATTCAAAAATCCTTGAGAGAGGCTTTGCAATGACATCAGCCCTCTCTTTGAGGCTTCTTGGATGAATCCCATCAGTCCCCATAGATTTGTAGGGATCCATCTGGAGCAACGGATCGCACACAAGTTTAGGACCGACCGGGAGTTGTGGGAGTTGATCAATCCCACAGTCATAGTCCTCAGGCTCAGGGCACTGAGACCCCCTTGGTCCATCATCCATGTTGAAGACAGAGGCAAAGAATGCATTAAACACCTCTGCTTTGTCCATGCCCCTGCTTGCAAGGTGACCATCCTCGTCCTGTAACAGGCCAATGTTATTTCTGCCCTGCCTTTTGCCAGTAATGTGTTTGAAAAAATTCCCCCACATTTGTGGCAGCTTCATTTCCTGTTGAGCTTTGACCACATGATTTTTTTGTCCCTCCAGTGGCAAGCAGCATCTCTGTACTCTTCCCATGTCACCTAACCTTGCTTCCACTGGGCATACACCTTCCTTTTTTGCCTTATTCCAAAGGCAAAAGCCAAGCTGGTCTTCTGCCTCTCCTGCTTGATTTCTGGAATTGCTGCTCCTCTGCACTTAGGAAGGGATGTTTAAAAAGTGACCAGCACTGATGGACTCCAGCACCTACAAAAACATTTTCTCAGGGTACTTTATTTACCAGTTTCCTGAGCAGCCTGAAGTCTGTTCTCCTCAGGTCCAGATTTGAGGTTTTGCTGGCACTTTTCCTCCTGTCAACAGAGATTTTAAAGTTCCTCCATACCTTCCTCATAGCATTGCTGCAACACATTAAAATCTGAGGGGTTCTCTAACAAAAGAAATTATATCTCTACACTCACCAGTCTTTATATCTGTTTTGAATATTCAAAATATTTGGGGTTAGGTTTTTGCAAACTTTTTTAGCCTCTGTGTAAACTAACAGCAGCACAAGCCTGTTATCTGTAAGATGCACAACTATTGGACAGTTACCATTGTGATTGTAAACTAAATGTTAGAATTAGATACCTGGGCTTTAGAATCAGTGCTGAGAAAAAGGAGACATTCTCACTATTCTTTCAGCACCTCTGACGGTTTGCATTTTGGAGACTATCAGGACATCACAAAGGTCATCAGCTTACTTGTAATTAAGCTGAGGTTCTGTAAGATGAACAAGAAATCTGCTCAAACTGTGAATTTTCTTAATCTGTAGACTACAGATTTTAGGCACTTTCTGTCTGAGATATGGTCTTCACAGTTTTTTATGAGAAGATTCTGTATTCATTGTCGTATCCTCATTATTACCTAGTTTTGCCTAATCTGCCCATTAAATTATATATCCTGCTCTAGGTTTGTAGGCCTTGGTGTTTCCAAAAGCACATAAAGGTATTTTTGTTTTGTGACTCAATTTCATTGGAATAATTTTTGTCCTAGGGATTATTATAGTGATATAATACTCTTCAAGCAATTTATGAACTTGAAATATGGGAAATAAATTGTCAGTCTCATATGTGAGGCATAGGTTAGTGTAAGTGATCACCATATTCTGTGGGGTGGAGGTGCTGAATATAGAAGTGTGTTATCTGGCTAACTCAAACCTGTGGTTGTTGCTACTCTCATGGCTTGCTTCCAAGAGTATCTGCTCATCTTTAGAAAGCTAAAGCCTATTTTGACCATGACATTTGAGAAGCACAAGACAAACAGAAGCTTGTCTTCCATGACAATGAAATCCTGGGGTGCTAAAATCACCAGCTGTAGAATGAGATGCAAATGATGTGTAGACCTGTGCTATTGAAGGTGCTATGAAGACTTTAGAGTCCATCAAGCAAAAAAAATCAACTTAGGAACATGAAGCTGTTTGCCTCATTTTTATGGGCTGTAGAGAGGGAGTAAATTACAAAAGTCAGTGTCATAGGAGCTCTGCTGTCGAGCTGAGATTAATATCACCAGAGCTTTTCCTAAAACGCAACACTTCTCCAGTTCACTGCTAAAATAAGAGCCATTGAATGAATCAGGTTGGGTGGATGCCCTGAGGGGTGCCTGGGTTCATCCCATATTCAGAGAAGATCTGATTTCAGATGTAGATTTCTCCCTCAGTTTGGCATCACCCATCTCCTTACAGGAGATGGTTGCTATCTGTCTGTCCAACCTTTCCCTTCATTAATTAAGACATTAAACAATCTCAGCCCCTGGACCAAGCCCTGAGTAGAAGTGATGGAGGACAAAGCAGAAGTTTGTCTTCCCCCACTGGCTTTCTTCAGTAAAGGACTCACCAAAAGACCTTCATAAAAAGCCTTTATCCAAGTGAGAAGTGCTGAATCTGTAGTGTGATAATCCTCTTCTTCAAGCTGCATAAAGCCAACCTAGAGGGTTAGAGCATTTATGGTGATTTATCAAACTAGAGCAAAAACTGAAACCTGAAAGTTCTTTCTATACTGTGGCTACAGTATAGAAAAAAGTAATGAAAGTAATTTTAGGTATACAGAATCTTAAGTGTACAAGAGCCCTTCTATATATTTACAAGTTTAATCCAAATGTAAATGGCATAATTTTTTCTCACAAAAATTAATTTTAATGGGCAGCTTCATTTTCCTAATACTAATTCTATTAGTACTAATATTTATGTAATACCATGAGATTGATGGTTAGAACCAAAAATCATTATTGTGGTCTTAAAATCCAATATTCAGAAAAGCCTATCCCTCTAAAATCAGAAGTATTAAATCTATGAAATAAGCAGAAATAATTTTCATCTTGATTTCCTGAGTAGTTCCATTGAAATCAATCTCTGTAACTATGTGCATGCTTAAGAAAAAGAAACACCCTAGTGCTCAGCTGAAGAGAAGCTAAATTACCAATAAGCACAGTTCAGATGCTCAGCCTACTAATACAGCACTAAATCCCTTGGAGTTCACTCCAGGGGAAGACAGTCTTTTCTGGTTATCACAAAAATTACACATATTCCCTGGGAGATAAGTTCTGGTCCTGACCTGACTTAAAGCAAATATTCATTATTTTATATTAGGTCTTATAATAAACGAGCCTTCAGTGGAAAAGTATCTTCAGATAATATAACCCACAACTATAGATTTCCTCAGGCATTGTGCTTTAGTTCAGCTATAGAAGTAGCTCTGCTAAAAAACCCTTTTTCTTTCGAATTTGTGTGTATGTGGTACATGGGTTCACCCTCACATATTAAGTCTTTTAAAAACATAATATTAAGGGAACCTTTTAAGTCCAACTTAGGTTTCAAACTTCTTCAACAACTTTTTTTTTATAATAAGCTTATAAGATATTAATATAATTGACTTAAAATTCAAAGCCCTAATAGTACTGTATTCAGATTGGGCTTATAACCTAGTCCACCTGCACAGTGGAGACCTCCAATCTGGCCAGGGAAATGTACTACAACTTCTCCTGGGAATACCATGCTGTGGTAACTCCTGCTGCAAGACTTTTGTGCAAACCTCTCTGCACACTGCTCCATCAAATGTGAGGCATGAATCTACATCTGGAGTACTGCCAAAGCCAGATAAGGAGTGCTGGAAGACTCCTTCAGCAATACCCACTTCTTCTACTTTTAGAGCATCTTGCCATCTAACCTCTTCCTACAGTCAATGGGGAGAAATAGGTATCTGCAAGGTGCAATTAGTCTATTCTACATATTTATCTTGGGATAAGATGGATCATGCACTAGAGGAACCCATTTCTCTGCATCGATTGTAAAAGCTACCCAGTGATTAGGTCTAACACAAACACCTACACCTCACACCCAACATTAATTGAAATTGATTTTACCCTGTCTGTGTCTCTGAGCCTTGCAGAAAAGTAGGCCATAGGAAGGTTCCCAAAAAATCAGAGCCAGTTCATGAAACCTGGACCAAACAGAGCTCAGCTCTGTGTGGGGAATGAAAGGAATCAAGGTTACAGGCCAACATCCCTGAAAAGGTATTTCTATACAAATATTTTAGCTTGGCATTTCCTTGGAGTTTTATTCTCAGCATTTCACAAGACATAGTACAAGTACGTTGAGTAAAAGGATCAGTAACTTCTACAGTCTCCTGTTGTAGCATCACTCTCAAGCCAATATTTAGCTTACTATGGCTCAGCTTCAAGAGAGTCTGGCATCATTGAAAGCAGCTGAGCAGTATTTGGGGAAATCTGGACTTGCACCATGTACATTCCAGCTGCCTCTCCTGAAAAGGAGCCTGTATTAAAACTGAGTTTGACACTGTCAGACAATTTCCTGGTTGATGTGATCATACTGAAGATGAAGAAAGATACTAGCAAATCAGCTAAAAGGGTCACAAAGACTAAATACAGGTAAAAAGACAGTGAGAAATGCATCCAAGTTGTGTACCATTTGCATTTTAATCAGAATGATTTTAGGGGAATCCCCCAAAATAAAAATCTAGGCAAAAAATACTCAGAAACACATTCATTTGGTGGACAAAAAACTTTTCCTGTGTTTCAAGTCCTTTTTATATGTCCTAATCTCTCCAAATTACTACACAGATCAAAATTTAAGATGAACTAAACTCCTGCTTGTCCCAAAATATTTTTCTTGAGTTTAGTTCAAACATTTGGTTTCACCTTGACTACTCTTTGTTGATGTTGCTAGTTATTTTAATTTTTGAAAGAAAGCATTTGCATTCTTGAAATTGGAACATCATACGGAAAAACAAATTGAGATTAAAATCATCTGGGAGAACTTTGTTTGAAAATTTTTCTGACCTTCCCAGACAGAACAGTTTTGGTTTTAACAGAACGATTAGAAGAAGCTGTTTTATCAGAACATTCCTCTGATGCTGACAATTCCGATATATTTTGAGTTAAAAAAGGTAATTAGATTTCTTCTAACTTCTACTGTCTTGGTCAGGAATAGCTGCAACATCACAGAGGGGACAGGCCAGTACACCAGAGACCTAGGTGGAGAGTATTTCTTTTATATAATAAGTTTCTGCAATACACAAGAGGATGCTTGGCAGCTGGCAGTTATGTGGGGGATATGAAACATTCTGTGCACGTTCTGGTCCCTTGCTCCCAGCTGTGCACACATCCACGCTCCCACACCCTGCCCTGACTCACAAACCTAACGATCTGTTCCCTGTAAAGACAGATGCAGGCTGCACCTTAGCCACCAGCAACAGTCAAAGCATCTCTCTTTTCCTTGGTGCCTTGGGACTGCCCTCTAATGCAGGCAGTCTGAAAGAGATAATTTCTCTCATGGTGCTCTTAAAAAAGCTGTGGCTTCTCTATCAGATGAAACACCACTCAAAGAAATAAAGACTAAAATATTAAGATTATTATGATACACCTTTTATGGAAGGTCCAAGAGGATGATTCAGTGAAGACTGTAAATTTAGAAGAATGATTTTTTTCAATTAACATAAAATCTTTCAGCAGGCCATAATCTCAGATTCTTCTTCTAAATCTTCACAACTGCCTTAAAAATGTAAAAATCCAAAGCAATTGTATTATATTCCTGATTGGGAAAAGTAACACAATTTAGTCTTTGATGTTTAATCTTGTGCTGTCTTTCCACCTGCCTGTGGTGTGGGCACGATCCTGTGAGCCATAAGGAGCCTCCCAATTTTCCTGCAGCACTTACCAGAGCTGGGCCAGCTCATCTCTCTCCTTCCTTAAGTCAGAGCACGGGAGTCCTCCTCTTTATCATATTTTTGGTGCAGCTGCTAGACAGGCACTTCGAAGACCCAAAGTCATGCCCTGTGGATACCTAGGACACCTGTGACAATTGTCAGTCCCTGTGTTGCTGACTTTAAATGCTAGAGGCAGGCTTTAATTATTCAGTTATTTAAGATACAAACTCTTCAAGCCACAGACCACACTGCACAGGAACATCTCTGCTGGTCTAAATCAGTCTCCTCTTTCTCTCCCTCTTCCAACAAATATAATTCTTGCAAATCACCCTTTTACCTTTCCTTACCATTATGAACATAGAGATTAAAGGCACACATGTTGCCCTTTCCTTCTGTATGTGCGAGTCAAGTTACTCCAAATCAAAGAAATAGAAAATAATTCTTCAAGGCCCAACCTAAGCAAACAGTGTTTCAGGGTGTATATATGCTTTTATGCTTATATATGTAAAATTCCAATAAACACATACTGAACAACAGTAGAATTTGATCCCATCTCCTGACTGGCAACACCCTGCCAGACGAGGACATATCTATGGGGTTGTAATTTAATTTCACTTTCCCACATACTTTGACCTGGTAGAAAACCAGGCTTCTATAATATATAAGCACATCAAGATGCAGTCGATTTTTTCATGATTCTACTCTTGCACTCACAGAACATTACCTTTGGTTACCATATTGACTTAAGGCAACTCGTAAGAAATCAAGGAGTTTGTTCTGAATTACTCTCTTGTCCCAGTAGTATTGCTTTTAACCATAGAGGACCCAGCATTTTTAATATCTGCCTCAAATTTCCCTATCCCCATTACAGGCAATGATGAAGGAAATGGTGCTAAAGACCTTTCACTGTCGTAAAAGCAGGATCCTGTTGAAGAAATGGATAAATCACTCTTATTCATTTGCAACAAATTGGCTCTTTTCTGCAACAAAAGTGTTTATACCTCATAAGACAAAGTAAATTCATTTTAGCTCTGTGTAATATTAATCAAAAGGTTCAAACAAAAAACCTAGATAAAAGAGAAAAAATCTTTTTCTCAAGGTGATGGGTTTGCTAAGGACTGGTCCCACTTGCCGAACATCACCACAGGTATGGGGGTTTTTTCCACTAGAAAAATCATAATTCCCACAGTAGTTCATATTCCTGTGCCATATGCAGTGATGATTAAACTAGTTAGATGGGAAATACCATGAGATGAGAGACCACCTGGGAGTACCTTACCTGGCTGGGGCACTCAGCTGAAAGGTTGTCATAAGAGTAACATAGAAAGACTATGTTTGAAGGCTGAATTTAAATCAAAGCTTTTAAACACCTTAATGGTTGAATGACGATTTATTGTGCTTCTGCTGTTATCCTTTGTTTAAGGACTAAACCAGAAAACGAGACTATTAGCTCTCTGTTCAGGTCCTATATTTAAGAATCATAGTGGAAAATTATCTAGACTGTAAATCTATGTAGGACTCAGGAAAAACAAAAAACCATGATTTCAGCTTTTTCATGCCTTAGATGTTACACAAGAATTTTGAAGAAGTAGATGTCAGACTTGGATGCAGAATGTGGCCATCCAGTACCAAAACCAATTATAGATGTACTCACAGCTGTTCTCATTTTGCTGTAGTTTTACAGCAATACAGAATTTGATTAAATATTTGATTTCACATGGAGTAAAATCTCAGCTGCATAAAAAAATCAGTGGAAGTTTTACTATCAACCTCGTGAGGTTTCAGAAATTGCCAAATTTAATGATTTCCTCCTTAAAAACACACTATTTTTGGTACCTTGAGAGTTTTGACTCTCAGGAGCCAGAGGGCCAGGAGAGTCTCTCTCTCTGCAATGCACGCAGGTGCAGGTAAGGCTTAGAATTGTGAATACTAGAGAGCTCTGAAACCAGATAAATGAGCACTAAAAACCACTAACTCTGTGATCTTTCAAACAAAATATCACCAAAGCCTTAAGATAATGTAAGCCAGTCTCATGACAGCTCAGGGCCTGGAAATAGAGAATGCATTCAATATGTAAAAAATATTCAATTTTATATGAAAGAACTTGTAGGTTTGGATGATTTGTTTTCTTCATAAATAACCATGTCTTGATATGCCATTTGCATGAAGGTTTGTAAACAAGACCGGTAGGTGATTAAAAAACCACAGCAAAAGGCAATTTGGGGAATTTAATTTGAAGACTATTTTGCAAGTAATATTCCCCATATTTTCTCCAGCTCTGCTCAGCAATCTCTAAGCAGATTACAAAGTTCCCACAAATCTGATGGTAGGCAGCAACTCAACCAGTGAATTGAACTGATGCTAATCTTAAACTTGGTGCTTTTACTCTACTTCCAGAAAGAGAACATATATCCTTTGGAGATGTTTTCCCCCACTTCTGTGAAAGCAGAACTGCAGCACGAGAGAAGGACCTGTTGGTAGCATGTTTATTCATTTAGGGGAAAGGTCTGCTGTCTGTAGGAACAAAGCCATAGTTCTCACACACACTGACAGAGTGTAGGCACAGCCACGGTTGGAGGTGGCTTTTCTGCTTCCCTTGGTCATGTGCTGTGTATCACTGATCTGGAATGACACTGAAAATCTTTTTTTTCAGTGGAAAAAAAAGCCATGAACAAGTAGCATTTCTGAAATACTTATTTCATGTAAGTATTTATGAATATAAATACTTATATTCATACATAAAATTTATGTGTTAGTGAGACTACGGCAGAAAGTGCAGCTCTTCATGAATATAACAATAACTTCAGTCAACAGGATTCTGAGCCCCCCTCTGTACCAAACCTCAGGGAAAAAAAAAAGAGATAAAAGAGCCAAAGCAGAATCCAGTATTCCATTTAAATTGCTTTCTCAGTAGATTAATGATTCCATAACAGAAAAGATCCTATTCAGCAAAGTATTCCTAACCATAGTCCAGGAAAGATCCCTGATATCTTACCAGGTAAGAAGAAGAAGAAGAAGAGAAATCTGAACTAGATATGGACTATGCAGCTTTTGCAGCCTTGGAAATGTGAAGGGAACTGGTACACTAAGCCTGTCTTAGGTACAGTCCCACAAGCAGATGAGGAAAGTTATAGGATGGCCTAAATAAAATGCGTGAGCACTGCTAGTGCCTAATAAAATACCAAACATGCAAATACTATTGATACATGGCAGCATTAAATTGCAAACACATGCCGCAGTAAAGGGCAAGCAGCCACTAATAAATGTAAACCATTAACCAGCTCTTCAACAAAAAAAGCCACGAATCATGCCAGGACTCACTGTGAGTGCTGCAGAGTGTATCAGCAACTGCTCTATTTCTGTGAAGGAAAATAATCATCACAATGGGAAAAAAAAAAAAAAAGAGCAAAATGCATTGAGATTAAATAATAATAATATAAATATTACTTTTGCTTCCCTATTAGCAAAAGTCATAAGATCTTTGTTTGAGCTGAGGGAGATATTTTTACAGGCTTCTACCTTAAGCCTGATTTTTATTCTTTTCTTGATTCTTTTGCATTGTCCTGCCTACGTGTAGGGCCTTGAAGTAGGAATCAGGAGCTTCACTCCTGCTCTAATAGTATATGTTTTCATAAAACTGTTTTAACCATTCAGTCTCAAAATACTTTGAAAAGTCTTTATCTCCTAAATATGGCAACAAGCTGCATGAAAAAAAGCAGTTCCCCAGTCACTGCCTAGACCCCAAAGGGAATCAGCAGCAGAGCAGTTTGCAGAATGCCAGGACACTTCACTCTCCAGAAGATCCCTGTTTGCAATGCTGCCAACTGTGGGATGGTAATGGGAACCTGAGGGTTTGTTCCTGCTGTTCATGAAGTCAAAGGCACCTTTTTCTTGAGAGCAGTGGTGCAAGATCTTTGGGAATGGGGTCTGGGTTCACAGTTCTGCAGCACAATATCCTTGTGCTCACAACATCTTGGCATGGGACAAACCCAGCTGCTCTTTAGAAAGGGGACTGAGGCAACTGGGAATGAAAGCTGGGGTGAAAAACAAAGAACTGCAGTCAAAGAGTACTTCTGAACAATGGGGCTACATTTTCACACAGAGCTCAGCAGTGAGTTTAATTAAATACTACACATATTTACTTACTGAAAAATCCTGTTTCATTAACATAAACAGATAGGAGATCAGCAGTGCATGACAACCCATAGGGCACCAGGGGAAATCTGTTTTGAATTTTGTACATCAATCAAGTGATTCATATACATGGCATTTGCAACTGATGACTGCCTGAATGGAGTCTAGTTAGTTTTACACCAGGGTACACCACTAAAAACCTCTCATTAATAGATAATCAGCTTCTACTGATCAACTCCTCGGCTGCATTCCAAAGCATCTGTTTTGCCTGTTTTGTGATTTAGAGATGCTAAGTATGATAAAAGCAGTTCTGTGTTATTTCTTTACTCATTAACCTTATTATACTATTTCACCCTCAGCAGTGATTTTTTTTAAAGAAAGTTGATAAAAAGCAAGTGAAAAATACATTAGCCCTCTAAATAGCCCATTATTTCATTATGTTTGTGCTAACAATGTAAGAGCCATTGTAAGTAAATAGTATATTTTAAAGAAAAAGCTTCTGAGATTAATCACTTTTTTAGCTGAACTGTTTATCAATAGACTTTTAGACTTCAAGATTTCTTTTCCTACTAATGTTACACAATGAAATGAATACAAAATTAGTATGTGAAAAATGGCTTAGAGGAACAACATTTTTTATTCAAGCTATGTAAAATGTTTATAATTTGCTCTTCAGATTGATATTCCAAAGGTTGCTTTAAACCTTTTCTTCCCACTGCATGGTAATATAAAATGCAGGAATTTTTCAAACAGTGCTATCTGCGTCTGTGACCATATGGTGGTTGCCAGCTTTGTTTTACATTACTGCACCTGAAGCTATTTATGGTCAGAACACTCACGTAACATCTATATGTTGTTTACATATTTCAATTTGCAGGTAATGTAGCCAAGGGCTAATCACACATAGATCAGATTTGCCACTAGTGTTTTCTGATGTCTTATTTTCAGGCCTTATTAAACCTGACAAAATGATAGGTGGAAGGAGAGAGAAGACTAAATAAATAAAGCAACGGTAAGGTTTGAGGGAAAACAAGGCTCTCAGGCCAGTTTGCTGTAGCTTTGATCTGTTTCTTAGAAAATCGTAGTTGCTAAAACGCTAACATACGGCTGGCATCCAAATTAAACCCCTAAAAGGTATCTCATGCAGGGCTCAGAAAAGCACTCCTCTCTGCCCTATTTTTTTTTCCAGGTTGCTTTGGCTCTGTAGATTAGGCAACAAGCCCCAAAAGGTTTTTGCTCCAGAAGATCTGCAGAGCTTAGCAGCCATCCAGGATCTGCAGGGTATACTGATGACATGGTGCTGTCAGTGGTCTGGTTTGCTGGTAACACACAGCCCTCTTCTGACCAAGCTGTGGTCCTTGGCCCATTTCCCAGGATGTTGGCCCAAATGGCAGCTTGCCTCTCTGTGAGCTGCCGTATTCTAAATATGTTTGACCTTGCTCTGAGGGAAGGCATCCAGAGCCAACTCATGCTGGTAGGAGCTCAGACTGGGCTTCACTCCATCCTCACATAATTCTGCTCACATAGACAAGATATATGGGAACTGGATCCCTCCTCAGTAATACCTTCTGGAGTCATAAACTTGTTCCTCACTATTTCCCAGTTTTTCAGAGCGTGTCTTATGTCTCACCTTATTATCACCATCGTCCTGAAACATTTCTATTTCAAGCTGCTGAAACTTCCCGCCTTAAAATCTCACAAATTCCATTTAGTGAAATACTGCCCATACTCAGTAAAGCCACCTTACTGGCAGAGCAGTTCTGTAGGTGTGAAAGGTTTAGCACAGGCTTTAAAACAGACAAATGTGGATAAATGAAAAATTTAAATCAACCCATTTCAGCAACAGACGCAGAACAATTTACACAGCAGTATCACTGGCTCAGAAGAGCATCCTTAACTATGGGGTTTTCAGGAGATGCAGCTGGCACATGACCCTCTTACTTTTCTGTCACTTATGCTTTCTGTGAAAGGGATGTGATATCAGCAATTCCACTTGGGTTTTCTTTGTCACTAGTGGTTATTGACAAACACATGCAAATTAAAACAGTCCTGGATTTAATACAGCTTGGCTATGCTGAGTAAAAGTGTGCTGCAGCCTGGGGCTGGGGCCACTGTCTTCAGCCTTCCTCAAGGTCCTCAAAGTGGAACCCTGAAGTTTGTGTTTTCCAGCTGCTGTGATCTTGGAGATGTTTCTGGACTGCAGCTTCTTAGATATTTAATTGGATTTGGCCCTTGTTATTTTGAATTCTGAGAGAGAAATCTTTTGGAAATGAAATTATCATTAGTGAGATTTATCAGTACTTCAGCAAAAGACTTTCTGCTCAGTAGTTTAAACAATAATCTGAAGGTACTGTTAAAACACCTCTTACCTATGAGTCGAGTTCAGGTACAAACCAGTCTTCAAAACATGCCCTAGTGGCTCTGTACATCATTTCACACTATCTAGGGTCTAGTTTTCAAACAATTCATGAAATATCTTCATGTAAGTGAATTAATTTACTGCATTTTGCAACCGAATCTCTTCCCAGGCAGATTTTTTTTTTTAATTTATTTACCTAGTTATCAGTGAGAAGAATCATTTTTGTCAGCACAAACAGAGGCTTTATATTAAAAAAAAAAGTGTAACTGCTGCCCATTTTTTTTTTCTTCACAGAGGAAGAGAGATATTTGTACATTTTTAATGTCACAGACTGCTTTTTGGTTCAAGCTGTGATTGATGTTCCAGAGTCTGGGTAGAGAAAACTGCAAAATTTTATCACAAAATATAACCCAAGTATCTCAAAGCAAGCTCCATTGCTTTGAACACTGTTAATGAGCTAAGCATCATGGACAGTTTTGCTGGCTTAGCTTCATGGGATTCCGTGGAGTTAGGACAGAATGAAAACTAGATATCCCTCACCTGCAGGGGTATGGTATTCAGCAGGTGTGTGTGATTTTCTCCATCAACAGGATATCACCAATGTCATTCACTCTGGGATTTCCAATGATAAGCTATATATCCAAAATACAGGATAAAATATGTCAGTAACCAGTGGAATAAGATGTTAAAGAAGACAGAATTTAATCCTGGGAGGTCTTTTTACAGCACCAAAGTTAACTTGCTTTCACACCTACCTATCTTCCTACAAAGAAGCAGACTTTTGCTGACTTTCTGGTAGAATCCATGTCACTGCATAAGCTGTTTGGCCCAGAAAGGGTCATAAGATCAGAAGCTGAGAACTTCAGTACAAATGCATGGAAACCTCACTTCATCAGACTTGCAAGGCACTAAATACAGTCTCAAAGCATTGGAGGCATGGGAACCTTCCAAATACCCTGTTGGGGCTTTGACGGAAACTTCAGACTTGCAAAGATGATGAATGTCTTCGTCTAAGACAGCCTCATATGGACCAAAGTTTAACTAAAAGTCATTCCCAGCCTCAGAGTGGTGGAGTTGCACTAATGAACACAGCATGGGTAGCAAACAAGAGGAGCTGGGAGCCACGGTGCAGCAGGAAAGCTGTGGCGCAGTCGCCATCACAGAAACGTGGCGCAATGACTCTCATGTCTGCAATGCTGCACTGGATGGCTCCATGCTCTTCAGAAGAGACAGGCAAGGTAGGAGAGGTGGAGGGGTTGCTCTATACATTAGGGAGGCTCTTGAGCTGCTGGAGCGTGTCCAGAGAAGGGCAGCAAGGCTGGTGAAGGGTCTGGAACACAAGTCCTGTGAGGAGCAGCTGAGGGAGCTGGGAGAAAAGGAGGCTTGGGGGAACCTTATCACTACATCTCCCTGAACGGAGGCTGGAGCCAGGTGGGACTGGTCTCTTCTCCCAGGCAACCAGCAACAGGACAAGACACAGTCTTCAGCTGCACCAGGGGAGGTTTAGCTTGGACATTAGGAAGAAATTCTTCATGGAAAGGGTGATTAGGCAGTGGAACAGGGTGCCAAGGGAGGTAGTGAAGTCATTGTCCCGGGAGGTGTTTAAGGAAAGACNTCACTACATCTCCCTGAACGGAGGCTGGAGCCAGGTGGGACTGGTCTCTTCTCCCAGGCAACCAGCAACAGGACAAGACACAGTCTTCAGCTGCACCAGGGGAGGTTTAGCTTGGACATTAGGAAGAAATTCTTCATGGAAAGGGTGATTAGGCAGTGGAACAGGGTGCCAAGGGAGGTAGTGAAGTCATTGTCCCGGGAGGTGTTTAAGGAAAGACTGGATGTGGCACTCAGTGCCATGGTCTAGTTGACAAGTTTGTGTTAGGCCATACGTTGGACTCAACGATCTCAAAGGTCTTTTCCAACCTAGTTGATTCTGTGATTCTGAGATGTAAGTTCTTAAATCACATATGCAACACAAATTATTTTAATTTTCAATGGAACAAAAAAATTAAAAAAAAAATATCACCTTGTAGTCAAGAAAATTGACATCTTTTAAAGTCTCATTCTATTAAAGTTTCATTTCAGTTCTGACTATGATCAGGAAGACTTAGGCTTTGCATCTTTTCCAAAACACTGGAATAATACAAACTTTCCCTGAGACATTCTTTGATTCTACTGATTTTTAGAATGAGAGTAAAAAAGGTCTCTTAGCTTCTCTGACATCTGATAGGCTAATTGAAATTAATATAAGCACACTTAAAATTAACTAATTGGTCTACAACCTGATCTTTAAAGGCATGGCACGGTAAGCAGCCAGGCAGAGAAATGAAGTCAGTGTTCCAACAGTGTCAGCCTTAATCAGCATCCAGGAAGTTGAAACCTCTGGAGGATTCACTAGACACCTAGACACTCATTATCCCTTTCCTAAGGAAAATACCACATTCTCAGATCAATAAGAATATTTGATCGAACTATAAATACGCCAAATGGAAAAATCAGCTTCAAAGAATCGTGTCTCCACATCAGTAATATCTCTCCAGAAAGTCGTCTTCGTTTCAGCCAGATTTCTTGGTGTGGTTTGAAATGTCACATTTTCTTCCTAATCATGTGTTTCCTGCCCATCAGACTGATGTGATACTAATTGCAATGGTTTCTGTCACGTTCTCTACCCCTGTTTTGTCTAGGACTGTGCTTCTTTTGTTTTAAATGGCTGCAGGAAGTAAATGGCACACTGACCCTCTATAGTGTTGCTCTCCCAGTAATGCATCCATTATTTACTGCCTTAATTTTTAAAGCACAATTTCTTTTGTCAGGCCTGTTTTAAATCAAAAATGTAGAAAAAAGATTTCCACACAGTTAATAGGAAGTCCCATGGGTAGAAGCTCTGCAGCCTCACTGTGCATTTCTCTTCCTTTTCCTTCCAGTTTTACTTGATGGTGGGAGCTTCCAGCACAGCTGGAGTGAGGATCTAGACCTGGCCTTGGCCCCATATTGTTATGCCCTACATTTTCAGCAGTAATGGTCATTATAGGAGTGAACTATGCCACAACATATGTCATTTTATCATGATAACACCCTAAACTTACTTAAGCTTTGAAGATTGAAAGAATTTTTAAAATAAATAAATAAACAATGCTTAATGCATTCAAAGGAATGTTTCCCTGCTTAATTCATATGTTGGGAATAAAACCCAGTCAGTATTGTTTAAATGCCACCCCAGTAAATCAGAGATTATAACTTTATTTTTGTAGAAGAGATGTACAAATAAATGAGAGCCCATTTTGATCATTAGCTCCCCTCACCTGATACCATTCACTGCTTTGCCTTCTTTCGGCGATGTCACAAGGTACATTGACCTGACCATGTTTTCCTTCACCCCAGCATTCCTGTGCAATCCTTGTGTCAGGAAGGAGGAATCCAGTGACAGGCAATTGGCAGTGATGGCGCTGGGCATCTCATCTGCTGCTGAGTGATCAGGAGCTGAGATACATGAGGTGAGATGCAGATGAAATTAAAATATTGATACTGATGTTCAATTCAGCTGGCCAGGCACACAGGTATAAAGATATAGGTTATGCTTAAGCTGCCTGAGGTACCTGCATGGGGCTGGTTGATGTGGCAAGAGACCTATGGGAGACCTGTCCTCTTTGAGAGTTGTAGATGAAGATCAGGCAGAGCAAGACAGGATATCTCAAATAGTAAGAAATACTTAATGATGGAGAACGAAATTGAAGTCCTCCTCACAAAACAACATGCAGCAGTTTAACTGAGGCTCAGCCAAGTTGCCCAACATAGGTGTCTAGAACTCTTTGACGTGTTTTTTGTTATTTTAGTAAGCCCTAAGGGGCTAACAAATATGGCTTGAGTTGGCCCTTGGACACCTATTTCCATCTCATCAGCTGGATTGAGCTCCTGTTGCCTCCTTAAGAGTGCACTGAATGCTCCGTTAACTGTATTGATTAGACTGTCATGAGTTTTTGTCTTTATCACTTGTTCTTCAAGTCCTTTCTACATACTCAGTAACATTCACATTCAAGTTGACCTTTTGATCCTCCTCATATTGTTAGAGAAAGTTCATAATTAGACAAAATAAAAATCTCTGCTTTTCTTTGCTCTGCTTAGTCCATATATTAGGCAGTGTGAATAAAGCCCAGTTGGTATTGTTTAAGTGCCACTGGAGTAAATCAAATAGCATCGTTTTCTTTTTAGAGAATCACTGCACAATTAAATAAGAGGCATGTGATTACTTAAAAGTGATATCTATGTAAAAAGAAGTGATTTAAGGTAAGCCTTATTGCAAATCCTTTGTGCTCATTGCCAAGCAGTTTAGACATTCCACAAAAGCTTGAAATATGGAAAAGTGTTACCTGCAGGAACTGCTCTTTTAAAACATCCCCACAAGTTCCCAACCTTCATTTATCAAAAGCTGGCAACTGAGCAATTGTAGTGGTAAGTGCTCATTGCAGTAAAATTACCAGCACACACACACAGAGAAAGCTCCTGGGCAGTATCAAAAGAGTCTCCCGCAGGCCACTTTGGCACTTTTCCTTAAGAGTTAAATATTGTTAGCACTTTGACCAAAGCAGTCACTAAGTAAATAGGAACTTGTGGGAATATTTCTTTTTAAAGGGAAGTCTGCTATGAAACAAGTTAGAGTTTTTGATATAACCTTGTTTCTTTGCAAGGGACCAACAAAGCTCTGTCTTCTGAATAGGGAGAAACAAATGGCAGCACACAACTCACAATTTCCAAACCTACTTTTCCAGTGTGTTACATCCCCTAAAACCTCTTCCTGCTGTTTTTCTTCAGGGATACACTCACAGCTGTTTCTCTAGTTTTATGCTGGTTTTCTCCTGTATTTCTCCCACACACTCCATTTGTCAAACAATTTCTTAGCCTCTGAATTCACACCCAGTGTCAGGAACCCCTTTCCCATTCTCACGATTGCTTTACTATCACTGGGTGCCACCATTCTTGTGGCAGTGACTTTTCTTACTTTTCATTACCACTGCAGTACTCAACCTTCTCATGGCTCCCTTCAGTCAGCTTCAATGAAAGCTGAAATAGGCTTGACAGCTTTAAATATGTCTATATTGGTCTTGTGATGAAGGTGCAAACTCCTTTCAATACAGCACAATTTAGGAATTGTATCACTAGGAAAGTATATGGGTGTTGGTTATACCCATCTTCCCACTCAAGCCACAACATTAATATTCAATATTATATTAATTATAATAGTGCAAGCAATCATAGACACATGCACATACAAATGATATTGCAGAGTAGGATCAAAAATCAGGTGTAGTCACAAAAATGTTTTTCACTGATGAATATCCAAGAAACTAAAACTGTTTTTTGAAGACAAAAGGAAAGGTGATCATTCATAGGCCAAACCCTGAGGGTTTTACTCTATTTTGATGCAATGCAGCTCTAAACTGAAGGAGGCAGAAATTGACAGCAGGATTTGTGCATTACTTTGGATATACTGTAACCACTACAAATATGCACTTCTGGAATAAATCAGATTTACAATAGTGTTGAAAACATTAATAATTATAAAAGGTAGAAATAGGAGTTTGACAAAATGAGCTTATTTTTATCCTTGACAAAGTTTTAGACTTATCCCAGGATATTGCCATGTAATGGTATCCAAAATTGGATAAGGAATAGCCATTAGAGAGCAGACCAGACTGAAGCTAAAACAGATCCATGGAGTTTCAGCCAATCTAGGATTCTTCTGTCAGGCTTTTCATTTGCACATATAAACTTGCTTATTTCAGCAACAAACCACTTCATAGCACCCTTTCCCAGCCTAGCAGCATGGAGATAAGGAAGGCATCTCTGATTCTTGCATCTGTTTCACACATCTTCTTATCAGGCACTATTTCAGGCAGTAAAAACCTTCTGCAGGCAATAGAGCTCAGATCACGGCTTTTCTATAGCTGAAGTGAACAAATTCCACTGGACCTTTACAGCTGTAAAGACATTCTGGTAACAAATAGTTTGGACACCATAGCCATAATATAGGGTGGCTTTGAAGCAAACAAGAGGATAGCTATGGTTCACTTCCAGCAACTGGAAGGCACATTTGTCATCAGAAAGATGCCGAACTCCACCACCTCCAACTGAAATATGTCATCCCCCAGCCAAATGTCAAAAAAGTGAAACAGAAATTGTCTTTCAGTGTTAATGGTCATTTAAGAAAGCTTAGAAGCACATAAATGTGGAAATATTAGTCATCACATATCCCATTTTATGAATACAGGCAAGCTAGGGATCCCCAGGGTATCACTAAATTGCCTTCAGGGAAAGAAAGAACTCCACATACTTTATGCTTTTGAAAGCAAAAAGGAAAGCTTTAGCTATGGTAGAGCACTGGCCACCTATTCTGGTGCTATATTAGTTTTGCCTCATAGAACACTTGGCAAGATAAAAGCATGGAAAGGTCCTATAGAAAAAATCCCCAAAGGAATGACAGAAAATTCCCCACAGATCTATCGCAGCCATCGGAAGAAGTGATTTTCAGATCCACCCGTTAGAAACAATGTTTATAACACTCTCTCTTCTTCAGAGAGCTGAATACTAATTTAGAACTCAATTATGTGGAAAAAAATAATTATTGAGAGAGTGGTGAAAGGCTTTCCTGAAGCTAATGAATTAGCTCAAATTGGAAGAGAAGGTCAGTAAATTCAAGACTTTCTGAAAGCTCACTTATCTTCCTCTGTTAAAGTAGTAGCGACACTTTAATACACTTTGGGCTGTCCATTTCCTGCAAGCTTCTGAACTGCTGGAGCAGGCATGAAGAATTTGGTGTCTTTTTGTTAATTTTTATTATTGTTTGGGATTTGTACAAGGAGATTTTTGCACTTGACATTTTTCCCAAGACCCTTCATTTTCTAAGATCCTCTACAGCATTAAAATATAATAACATTTTTTTAGACACAGCTTGGCACAACTGGTGATAAAAGGAGAGTTAGTCCCAATTTACATCACAGCTAAAAAAATAAAATTCTTTGCAAGAAACAAATAAAAATCCCATACTACTTTTTTATTTACAAAGAAAGATTCAGTGTGCTCTTGCTTTCTGGTAATTTGAGCAGTCTCTTCTATTTTACTACATTTCTCATTTTTTAGTACTAATAACAAGAATTTTTAACATATTTTAGGATATTTTACACTAGGGACTGTGACTTAGTTTTGAAGAAAGCATGGTGTGACAGAATTCTATGTTTGCTTTTTCTCATGATTTCCAGATCAAACACACTGGCTTTATAAATATTGTACAACTCTCCATGCAAGCTCTACTTGGAATCTCAGAGCTCACACCAAGATCTCCCTTTCTTGTGTATCTTTGTCAGTGGTAATGATTCAAGAGAACACACTGCATCCTCAACAGTAAGTTTTGCCTGAAAAAGGCAAAATGCTACAGAAATTCTTGAGCAAGTGAATTCCTGAGGGGTAAGTAATTTCACATGGCTCCACACAACAGCCTGGGTGTGGAAATACCTTTTGCACTAACACAGTGTTAGGCAGGCATAGCACCATGGCACCATGGTTAAGGTGCATCCAGACTCAAGCAGAGAAAACCTTCTTTGTCCTATGTCATGCAAAGCTGTCCACTAGCTCAAACTTATCCAGTACTCCTGAATTTCTATGTTGCTCTATTTCTAGGTTCCCTCTGCTTTAGAGACAAAATAAAAGCCCAGAAAAAAACATGAGTAGTTCTGGAGAAATTCCAAGTAAGGAAAAAAAAAAAAAAAGAAAATCTAAAACCAATGAAAAGGGAAGGAGAAATAAATACCTTAAAAGCTTCCCTTTACATTAGGGTTTGTCTTTAAGGAAAGCTTGCTGGTATTTCAGCAGTCAGGCATTTGTCATTAATTTTGAACACTGAAATTAATAAATTGCACCCAAAAATATAATTGTATTTTAAAATCACAGAGACATGACAAGGGGCATAGAAGAGTTCTGGGGCCAAGTATTATGTAGGGTGGACCCAGCCAGTGTGCTCCTAAATTTGTTCACATCAATGCAGCCAAAACCAGTTCACACCACCTGGTCTGGGAGCCAGGTTTTACTCCCATGAGAATATGCACTTAGCAGTGTAGATGTAATTTTCAGGTTACAGGCTATTCAGTCAAGTCAAGCAGATGTGATTAGAGAGGGACCAGGCAATTGAAATGCAGTTGCCTGATCCTGAGCATTACATGCTTTTAAGAAGGTAGTTCACAGTCTGAGAGAAAAACCATAGTTTGGATGAAAAAATCATCATCAGATAAGTCTTTACTGCTTTTATTCTTTGTGCTCTGTATGACAGCTTTTGACAAACAAGGACTGCTTTGCTTCCAAGAGATTGTTCCTGTGACATGCTATTTCCTGCCCTCAGAGGGAAAGGGCCTCTGGATGCTGGTAAACCAAGCTGCAAAGTGTGAAACTGTCATGTAATGTCATTCAATTTTGGTTTTAACAGGTGAAATCTGTCCCTGGTGTGTTTAAACTGAAGACACTAAAACGAGTCCAAAGCACAGCTTCTCTTTAAAGTCCATCTTCAACCTACACATACTATACATAGATGAATAGGTTAGAGAGACCATTTGCAGCTTCTGGATTATCTTTATGCACAGCTCGGACCACATATTTTTACACAACAGCTCCAGAAAGCAGAGATGAATGGGAGAAATTCTTTACAGACATGAAAATTCAGTTGAAAGTTTGAGAATGGAAGAGAATAAAGAACATGAAGAACACAAATTTTTTTCATCTCCGGCATAGTACTAAAGCAATAAAGGAGTGTCGCAGTCAGACAGCCCACAGACCATGTCCCTTCACTGCAGCTTGTGGAAAGGAAGAGCATGACCTTAATCAATATTAAGGTAAAATCCATTCCTGAGCCTACCAGCTATTATGAGCAACCTTTTATTTGATAGATAACTCTATACCTTCAAAGGTCATCAGTCAGAAGGAAATAACACTGCTAGTGTTTAGGAATACAAGCTGCAGTGTGAGCTGTGGATGGAGCCCAAGGCAAGAGGCCATGAATTGCTGACCCTTTGCACAGCAAAGAGCACAGGGACCTGTGGCTCTGGCCAGGTGACTGGACACTCAGAGACACGGCAGGACCCAATGGCTCAGGAGGAAGAGTGAGATTTCCATGAGCTTAGACTGTGAGGGGATAAAAGACCAGAGATTCTTGCACTTGGGGTCCCTCCTTGGAGGCACCAGCTGGAGCTGTTTCTGTGTTACTGTGCCATGAATAAATTGCTCTCTGGAACTGGACATCTGAGACTCTGCTATGGGAAACCCAGGGTGGAACTGGTGAGGAAACCTGGTCTGACTTTGTGTGAGTGGGGTGTGTGGGGAGCCAAGTGGGGCCTCACGTAAACAGGCTTTGACCCCAGCACTGAAAGGCTCCAGTGGTGGGAGTGTGACTGCCAGAGTGACTCCTGGGTGGCCCCACTTACTGTGGGATGACCTCAAGAGGAATTTGGGGGACAATATCTGGAGAAACCAGCGATTAACCTTGGACAGTCCCAGAGCTAATGACATTACCCAGTTTACTTCATCTTTTTGGACAGATCAATTTGTATTTCATAAGAGAAGACCTACCAATACTGGAAAAATTCAACATTAAGAATGAGTTACCTAAGAACCCTTTCTCACAACTTCTTCCTTTCTCAGGGGGTTGCAGAGAGCTGCTGATGCAAATATTGCATCAGCACATACTGAAGTTTGAGAAACAGAAATGTTCTCCCTTAACATGCAAGTGATGTGATCAGTCCAATAAAGATCACAGTCTTTGTCACACTTGTCATGTTCCCAGGATGTTATCACCACTTACTGAAACTACCAGAGAAGTAAAATAAAATTTGAGGTTCCTTAAGCTTTGAGGGGCATTGAAATTCAAGAGGAGTAATAAATACAGAAGAGCTGTTCCTAGAGAAGCTTAGGGATTTATCTAAGCGACTTCCATTAATATATATTTGATGGAAGTTGAGCAAGTAAATCCCTCTGCACTGTGGTGAACATTAACAAGAGGGTGCTGAAACAAATATTTATGTTTGAGTAAGTTTTTCCTCCTCCAGATGCTAACTACTAGGTGTATTTTCCCATGCCTTTCCAAGTCCAGTAGTGTCCCCAGTGTCTTCACCTCAAAGGGTCCCAACGAGAACTGGGAGAGTCACTTCACTGATGCAATGCTGCCCACTCTGAGGAGGTGGGCAACAACCTCTTGGTGTCTGACAGAGGAAGTTTGATCAAACTGAGTGGGGCAATTCAGACTTTTAATAGGTGCTGTGATTCTTGTGGAAACAATGGATAACTAAATTAGACAGAAATGAAATGTCAGACAAATAAAAAGAGCTCAGCTCAGGTTTTTAAGGAATTGCCTTGAATTCCACCTTAGCAGGGAAAAATGTGCAGGCAGTATGAACCACCGTGACTCTGTTGAAGTGATTATGCTGATCTGTACTGGTTTTAACAGAGCGGGAAGCAGGTGTTAGGTAACATTGCTGCACTTAAACCTCTGGTACACGTGGAAGAATTTTCAAGAGTGGAAGAATCAAAAGCCAAAATCAGATATCCACACAGATCTTCCCAAAGCTTGAGAGCACTCTCAGCACAGCATGTATCATCCATCTCTGCTACTACGCACAGAACATAAAGTTTGTCTAGTCAGAATGACAGTCTCTATGACTTCAAGGAGATAGGCTTTTGAATTATCTGGGAAAGCCTCTGTACAGTGGCATTAAACTTAAATTTATGGATATGCCCCTTAAAATCTGAATGTAGCAAGCTCATTTTTACAAACAGTGAAGGGGAGAAGATAATTTCTTTGCATATTTAAACAGCCAGTACTGTCATTAAGCAAGCTAACGTCCTTTGCTGCTTTATGGTAAGTTGTCCATCTTCAGTCCACTTTAGGGCTTGGCACCAAAGACAAGCTTCTAAGGTTCATAAATTAATGAATAAAGTAAATTTTCCAGGACCATATGCGTACATTTTTGCAGACATACAAATGTCTGCAGTTATTTTTTTCATATCAGTATGGGAAAACAGAAATCCATTCACCCCAGTCCATCAGTTCAATTTCTGTTAGGAGATGGTGTCCCATGTTTCAGAAGGCACAAGACATCCCAGATTTGGCAGATGGTTTTTAATATACCTCCAGCCTCTGGTGTCTTCTAATCTTGAACAGTATTTGACTGGCTCAAATCCAGGAGGGAAAAATAAAGATAAATGTGTTCCAAAATGTTAGCTTTTACAATTTCATAGCACTGTATTTTATTACCCCTATACAGTTTCAATCCTTGTTGTGACATATCTGTGTATTTCTGGCCTCTCTGCCATGGTGAAGCTGTGAGTTCAAGCATAAATTAAAAGCTGCATGAAGAAATATGTTCTTTATGAAGTTTTGATTTTGCCATCTCCTTCTGTCATTGAAAGTGTCCTTGATCTGAAGTTGGCAGAAAACCAGAAAGGAAACTCCCAGTCTTTGCCCTTTGCACTGTAATTGCATAAAGAAGCACAAGACAGAGATCCGGTATAAAAAAGAACTTCCAAAAATATACTGTGATTTATGTGAAAATATTAAAATTCAAGGAGAGAGATTTTGTGAAAATGGAACTGGGCTGCATTGTGTATCACTTCCTCATAACCCTTCCCAAAAAACTACCCTTACTGATATCAGAACAAATAGAGCAACGACTTCTTGTCCAAGAAATGCAGCAGAGTCTGGAATGCTCAAACTAGGCACAGATGAACCAAACTCCACTTTAAATTCCACTGTGATTCATCCAGAAGTTCTGAGGTGCCAGAGTTTTATTCAAAGTTAAGAGCTATATTTATATTCATTCTTGTCCATCGATTGCTGATTTGCTCATTAATGTCCTGCCAGATCCATCTGAGCCTATCTATGGAAGAAAAAATATCTGGATGGGTGTCACTGAACTCATAATTTGTCATTCAGGTGTCAGAACTGAGTGTAGTCCTGGCACTCCCCTTTGACTTTTTCATGGATAAGTGTTTCAAGCCTCAAATGAAGAAAGTAAGTTTAGGTGGGCAACTGATCCTGCCCAGCTACATTTGTGAACTGAATTGATTTTGGGAGTTGCTGATTTCCCAGTGTAATCCTATACAAGAAGGTTCTTTCAAATCGACCATACTTATATCTGCTGTATTTGGATATTTGACATTTTGGTCAAGAATCTCTCCTTGATTACTAGGGCCTGGCATTCTTTCTATTTGGCACTGAAAAATTAATTTTCTTTGATATGAAAAACCTCTTGGAAATAGCCTATGACCTCAGTTTTCATGTACCAGTTCCACTGACACTAATTAGGAATTATAGTCTGTGTCCCAGAAGATTCTAATTATCCCAGTGAGGACTTGCTTTTGCTGAGTTCACATGAAAGTTTCCAGAACGCAACCCAAAGCCCCAAAATGCCCTATCAAAGACCATATTAGAGCTCACAATCAAGTGAAAAACAGAGTTCAGGTATTTTAACTCTTCTATTCCTTTTGCTAAGCCTTACACTGCATTGGGACCATCCCCACTGGTATTTCACATCCTGCTCTTGCACTCAGGTCCATGGGCTTTGGCAGAATATGGCATTAATGGGCAACTTGAGATTTCTTTCATCTCAGTGGTGAGGGACCAAGGGGGAGAGGCTTGGGGAAACAGGTGCTGGGAGAAACAGCCTCTGCTTGTAGAACATGATTTACAAAAGCTCTTACCCTTAGTGTAACAAATCCCATTGAAAGCAGTGGCAACATCAGTGTGAGCACTCAGGTCGGTGCTAAAGCACCTCCAGGTATTTATCTGTGATGCCCTTATTTAAGTGTGTCACTTCATTATCCCTGGTTGTTTGCTTGAAAGCCCCTGCAACCCTATTCTGTGTTTGCATTAAGCTGTAGCTTTAAACTGAGGAAAAAAATTGTTCATTTTTCTTCATAAGAAAGCAATAATCTCCCCAGCATTAGGAAGTATAGAGGAAGAATTGTATAAATTGCAGCTGGCCAAGGTCAGCATTAACTTAAGTACTGGAGCTGATTGTTGGCATTTGCTCTTATCCACAGAAAGAGGAGTGGGTTTAGGGTCTTTTGGAGTTCTTGTATAAATCCATCCTTCCACTCTTTAAAAGCAAACAGCCAGGACTACATTTGTAGTAAGTCTCTAAACACATTTTCTCAGCTTGACAGTTCCTCTGCTCACATTACACTGCTGAAATTTGAGGGCAAGGGAGGAAGAAAACGGTGACAATTTTTATCTTGCCAATTTTAAAATGAAAATTTGTCTCCATTTTGCAGCCAGCTCCAATTTGACATTCCAGGGAACTCAGTCCAGATTAAAGCCAAGACAAATTCTCCTTTTCTGCCTTAATGAGCTTGGCTGGAGCCTCTCTGGTAACTCTCTGCAGACAGGCAGTTCAGCCAATGAACCTGTGAGCCTCACCTGTCTGTTAGCTGAGCCTAATAAAAAATATGAAAAGTATAACCAGAAGTCACATAAATGCAGGAAGATTCTAAAGATTAGATAGACATTGATTATTTGGTATTTTGGGGCAGGACTCTAAACAACAGATTTGTTTGAAAATTCTTATTTCTATTTTACATGTTTTGACAGCATTTTTTTCATTCCAAGATAGTTTGAAAAGTGTAAATCACAAAATAGAAAGCATATATTTTCTTATAAAAATATCTGGAACAACTGCTCCCGGCCAGATTTTTGACAATAGTTTTCCACCTCCCACTTCCCACCAACATCACATATAGCATTCTCTTACTTACATTTCCAAGCATAAATATGAAGAGAGATTGTAACCTATATACTTGCACATGTTGATTTCAGAAATGTTAGCAAAAATTAAAAATCCATTTCTAATACATTAATTGCTCATTGCTTCTCTTTTTTTTTTCTTCTTTTCTCAAAGTAGTTTGACATATTGGCATGGAAAAGAAAGATTTCAATATTTTTAAAAATCCCTCTAGTATCCTGATGTCCAAGATATTCTGTGAAAGCAATAGAGAAAATTCTCTGAAAATTCTTTTTTTTTGCTATGAGAAAGATAACACAGCTGTCAAAATTATGATAACTCTGCATTTATTCTTGTACTTTTGACCTTAGAATAGATACATTGATATTCTATTTTGTCCTTTTCTGAACAAAGAAACCTCCTTGCCTTCATTTTTGACAGAAATCTTCCCATGGTTTTGGACTGATAAAGACAAATGTGGAAGAGAAATAGGATTTATTCTAGCTAGATGAACAGATTTGACACCCATGTCAAACATTATTATAACCTGTATGCTTCAAACATAGACTGTAAGTTAAATGCTGTGCAGACTCAAGCCAAGCATTACAAAAACAAAATATTTCTCAGCCCACATACTTCTTACTGTATGTTCTCCATGATTCAGTAACAAGCAACATGCTGAGACATTTGAAGCACTGCAATTATGCACAAAGTGCACAACCCAAAAATTAATATATTTATAAGATGAAATTTGCTGCAGCCATATGAACCTTTCCAAATCAGGTTCTGCGTGAGGGGAAGGGATGCTTGCAGGGGTGAAACAAATTTGCAAGCCAGACTATAGATCTGATTCCTCTCACACTCTCTCCCTCAGCATGCAGCAAATACATTCCCATATCAGCTTTTTAAAGCCCTGAGATTATTGGATCTTTGCAAATATAAATCCATGGCTTTATGTGCCCTTGCCATACTCCAGCAAGAAATTTAAGGAGGAAACCCTTCTGCTGGGTGTTCTTGAGGTGTTTCAGTGGTGTTTTCCAACCTGCTTTCCCCAGGGAGATAATAAAGGGGTTCAAAGTTTTGGGTTAGGTCCCTGACACCAGCAAATGTTTTCCCACATAGTGTCCACTGCAGATTTCTTGTGGTTTCCACTCTCTGGAGCAGTCCTTCCCAAAGAGAGTTGCTCCACTGGCCAAAGTATAAAATGAGGCTATTCTGGGGGGCCACTGGGATTGTACAGCTGACACTTCATTGAGCAGGATTTAGGATGTGGCAGGACTCGTCTCCCCAGCAAACAGCCCCATCAGCACTGAAGAAAAATGACACAGCTCTGTAGAACTCAGTATGGTGGAAGTTTCCAAGTCCATTTTCAACCTCGGGCAGTGCCTGCTGCTGGGCTCAGCCTGGGAGTCCCAGTAAGAGGAACCACACATTTCACTGAAGACCAGGGCCTCAAGTCAGTAACAGCCATAGTAAGAATGGAACATTTCAGGCCCAAGAGAGCAGAGGAAGAAGGTGAATGCAAGCACAGTGAAGGGGGCTGCATGACATGGCAACACAGAGCTTTTGGAGTACCATCTCAGCTCTATTCCAGCTTTACCACTAAGCAATGCCTCTGATTTCCCACCTGTAAAAAGTGTGTATCATCTCACTGGTCCCCTCTCAGGATGCAACTCACTGTCTGAGACATTACAGAGAGTTTATAATCGGACATTATAAAGAGTAGATGCACAGTTCCTGCTCCTTTCCCCCCATATTTACGCAGAGGAAAGCAGGAATTCTGTTCAAATTTTTCAAAAGAGAGGATGCTTACTGGTCTGGTGTTGATAAAATACGGCCTGCTAGCTTAGGAGAACCACGGAAACAAAATGAAAAATCTGCTCATTTTGTTTCCTGAGAACAAACACACAAAATGAATGTCACGCATTTCAGTAACAATTGACATCTATGTAGCTCAGTGAAAAACTTCTTGTCCAAGGAGACAACAGATTTTATTATACAAATTAGGAAGAGCAATGGCCTGCCAAGACAAAGGAGCGTTGATCAGAACATGACACACAAAGAAGGAAGAAAGGAACTCTGATTTAACCTGCAGAATACTAAAATTATTTCTGGTCGATATGCGTTGGGGATTTAAGCCAAAGTCCTCTCTGCCTGCCTGGCTCAAGGGGTACGTGTGATGACATCCCCCATCAACTCTGCTGTGACAGTGCTGGGGAAGCCATACCCACCTGTCCTGGGAAGGAGTGGGGCACCTCAACAACAGCGGCCCCTTGGCTGCCCACGCTCCCTGGAACTGCTCCGGACCCATTTTCATGGGATACCTCTAAACCATAAATAAAAACTGTCTGCTGTCCAATCTATAATTTTTTTCTAAGTGTTATCAGTAGTGGGGAAAGAAAAGGTCTGATTATCTGCAGGGAGGTGACTAGCAGCAGGAGAAGCTGCCCTGTGTGGGGCCTTGGCTCCAGAGAAAAGAAATCAGTTGGGAATTAAGTCAACAGAGGAGAAACTTGCTAAATCTCCTTCCTTGCTAAATCCCTCATCAGCTTAATCTTTTATCAAGCCTGCTTCATCTAACCATTGTCTAGTCCTCTGTGCTTGACTGGGAAGAGCAATTCCTTAAGGAAACGAGTAAATGGAAGATAGGAAGCACAGGAGGTGTTCATGATGGTAGGGGAAAATACTGACGATGCTGTAAGAGGGCTGCCCCACTGCATCATCATGGGCTGTTTAAACCTGCTGAGTTGTCCCGTCCTTGTTCTGATTTGTGCCTGAATCAGCAACACCTGAAAACAAAAAAAGGCTTAATGAGTATATTTGGCCCAAATACCTCCATCATCTCCTCCCTGCTCCCCAGGTACATGGGCAAAATACTGTTCACACTGAGTCTTTGCTGATATATGCTTTTACAGGTCTGAATACTCAGCACCATCCAGGTCCAAAGAGAGGTAAAAGGTAGTTATAATTCTACTTTGCCACACTCTACTGCAAATCAAAAGTAGAGCCATTTGTCTAGTTCAGCTTAAATAATGCACATTTTTTTTACAATTAAATATAATCCCCTCTTTTTTGAATAATGGGGAGCATTCATTAGGCCAGTTCAGCTTTCAGATGTTTTCTCTGCTACCTTGTCCAACCCTGATCCATCAAGACCAGATGCAAACAGTGTTTGGGAACTCAGATCCCCCAGTGCAGGTGGATCCTTTTTTACACACTGTTCAGCTCCTGTCCACACAGCATCCAGCTCCTGTCACAGGATGCCAGGTCCTGCATGGGTAAGTAGAGAGTAACAGAATATAGGCAGTAGTGTCACCATAGCACACGCAGTTCTGGTTTTAAAGGGAAGCGCAAATTTTCCACTTACTTCTTTGCAGGAAATAGGTGGGGAGCAAGACAGGGTGCTAAAGAGCCAGTAAGAAATCCCTTTATCCCTGGCATATATAGAAAAATGTTACTTTTAAAATACAACATGTTTTCACCATCTTGCAGCCTTTGCCTACAAATTAAATTCCTCGTCTCTTGTGGTCATACAGGTATGCCATTTTCCTCCCTTTTCCTAACAGGCTTGACATCTTAAGAAAATTTAGCCCACCATTTTGGTGAAACACATTTGAAAGGAATTTAGTTCTGCTTCCTAGCACTGAGCAACAGAGCCTCTAAAGTCCTGATAGAGAGCACATTTTCCTGGGGCTGCAGGGAATGAGTCACACCAGACAAACGCCAGATCAAATACAGCAAGTGATCAGAGACCTGGCACTGGCAGGCCTCAGAAAACAGCATTTCCTTTGCCAGTCTTGCTGTACCTACCTACTGCAGTAATTTTCAGGGTGCTATTCAGCACGGGGATGGACTGGCCCACAGTGTCTTCCTGCTTCAAAGTTGCACAAACGAGCATGAAATAGATAGCTGTACATCGGGAGAGGCCATGCTGGGATCACAGCACTATCTCAGCTCAAGGCCATGCTGTGGCTTAAGCACCAAGTGCTCCCCTGGCCTCTGTGGGGACTGGTGGGAGTCAGTGCCTCAGAATGTTGGGCCTCAAGGACTCATCTTTTAAACACCAGTTAAAAAGGCATTTAGGCACCTAACTATATTCTGCAGATTTAATTACTGCATAAATCACATCTGTGCAGTAACCTCAGAGTGCTGGGATCAGAAAGAAAGTCCCTCAGCTCCAAAACGGAAAGAAGCCTTTTACTTTTGTATTTTTCTTGCAGTTGCTGGGAGGGGTGAGAGATGAACTCTCAGAAACAAGTGTTCACTTGGTGCCCAGTTCTGCCATCCACGCAGAATGGGTCACACTGAGGTTTAGGGAAGCAACTTAATGACTCTGTCCCTATGTTCCCATCTGCAAAAATTGGTTGTCCCAAGGTTGCACCATCCCTTCTACTGGAAAAGGTCCATTAAAAGTGTGTTTGCCTCTGAATGCAGAAAGTGATGATGAAGAGAAAAAGCACATAGCTTTTTGATAGAAGTTTGGGTTTTGCTGGGGTTTTTGATTAAAGTTTTGGGTGTTTTCTGTATTTGGAACAATTTATTTTATTTTATTTTATTTTATTTTGCTGATTCTCCACATCCTGAGCCTGCTGGCCTCTCTTCGCTAAACACTACTCAGGGAGAAGAGGGGTGTGGAAGTGGGAAAGTGGAAGTTAGGTGTGCTTTGTTTTCAATAACTAAAAGAGCAGTATAACTCAAAAAAGATCTGTACTGGGCAGGAAAGTATTTTTTCCCAAACTTCTCTGTCAGCCACGCTGAAGCATGGCAATTTTACCTTTTCCCCTCTGGTCAATAGTTATGGAACTTTCATGTGTTTTGGTTCATATGAAATACGGAAAGAATATAAATATAAAAATAATTATGTTCTAATAAAAAGATTCCAGAAATAATTATTTTTTTCTTTAAATTACCTGCATTAAAGTTACCTCAAGGTCCATTGCAAAGGTGTAGTAATTATTAGCTTAATTATTAACATCTCTCAGCAAGTTAATTAGTTGGGCACCAAATTAAAACCATTTTTGCCTGAGGTCTAAAGGGGCTAAACCAGAAGATTATTTTAATATTTCAGGTTAAATATTCAAGGTGGCAGAAATTCTGTCTCTGGGAACTATGAGCTATTTCATTGTTGAAAATGAAATTAGAAAAGGGGAAAAAAACCCCATCAAACAAAAATGATGAAAATTGGCCCACACCCTAACTTTAGGCATTGCTAAAAGATGGATGTATCACCTTTCCCTCTCGATGATGATGGCAATGCTTGTTTTTTTTTAGCAGGCTGCAGTCTGATTTTTCCACCTAGAAGCCCCACCAGCACTACCTGTTGTGTCACTGTCTGAACGGACAGACCATCACTAGAGGGGACAAATCAACCAGAATTCTTATCACTGCACCTTCACTGGAGACATACTGGACCCTGTGACTCCCTCTGCAGCAGAGGACACAATACCCTAAGGATGAAACTGCTGGGGACTCATCTGTAATAATGGGCAGGGATTAGATGGGTTGGGCTGTGGTGGAGCAGCCTTTGGAGTTTGTGGGCTGCTTTTCCCTGGGTAGGAAGGTGATCTCACAGCACACAGTCTGTGTCACGCGTAACAGAGACCACGAGTAACTCCCCAGGCCAGCCAAGCCCTCTGGACAGCGAGGGGCAGAAGTGTCCCTGTTTCCAGGTCCCACCTCACCCTCCTCAGCAGTGGTGCCACTCCCACACTGGGACCCCAAATGCCACACACTGCCCTACTCCTCTGTCTGAGCCCTTCAGCCATGTCCTGCTGAACCCCATGAGGGTTCAAAGTTGCAGTGCAGTAAGATTGTCACCCAGCCTCCCAGTTGCCCTGGGGCCAGTGAAACAGCCACAACCCGCACACATCCGCAGGACCAGCTCATCCCTGTCTCCTCACTGGAAAATGCAGTATGAGGAGATTGGCTCACTGGTTCTGGAAGAAGAACCCTATTGTGATTGCAGGATTAGCCTTGGGAAAAGCAAAGAGGCAAAGGGTTTTATCAGGCAAAACCCTGCACGTTACCCCTTTTGTTAAAGGAAATTCAGCTACTTACCCATAGCTCTGGTATTCTCTTTTTGTTAAAATGAGGAAAGCTCCTGTTGTTTAATTCTTGTTTTACATACCTGCCTGAGCAGCTCAGAAAGGCTCTGCCTTGTCACCACAGCAGCCAGCCTTGAGGGGTGGTGGCGGTCCTGCAATAGCAGGGGACATCACGGGGCAAGCTGGGCCATGTAGCCTCATCCATCACTATCCCAGGCACCAGTCACAGCTGTTTGTCTCAGAAAGGAATCTGGCACCACATCTCAAACCTGATGTCACAGCCACTGCTCCGTGCATGCTCAGTGGGAGGCTGACAGAGAACTCTCATGTTTATCCAGCACAAAAGTCTTTTCAAGGCCGCTGTTTTCCTTCTTGTGCTATGAAGGATAACAGCTTCATACTAAAATAAACAGGTTTGCAAACTCTTCCTGGGTGCTAACATCGTGCTGGTGTAATGTACCTGGGGTCTGATGCAAAGCAGCTTTTTAGCAGACACACTCTGCTCATGCCTTCCCCGATATAAATCCTTTTTCATGAGAAAAGCTAAATTTTTTTAAAAACTTTTAAATGCTGTTCTTCTTTTTAACAACTCATAATAACTAAGTTTAAAATGAACCTCTAATAAATAGCTAAACCATCCAAATATTTAGTTGAAATACAGCAAGAAATCACTTTCTCACCCACTGTTGATGATTGAAATTAATCAAAAACTGCAAACGGGTTTAAGGAAAGAACCTGATAATTCTGGAAAACAACACATACTAAGGTAATAGGACCTGCATGAAGTACAAATTGAAGCAACCAGAGAGTATTCCCCCCATTCTCCTCTCAAGTGTCAAATGCGGACAGACACAAACTTTTGGGGCCAAGGAACGAGAAAACGAGGAGATTTGCACAGCAGCTCCCCATCCCCGCTGCCCTCCCGCAGTGCTGAGCCCCACATGCCCACTCCCAGCATGGTGCTCAAGCTCACAGCAGAGCTCCTGCTGGGTACCAGCTGCCAGAGCTGCACTGGGACAACGGGAGGCAGGAGTGGTTCAGCTGCAGTTTGTGTTGAGGCTGCTCTCACCCATGTTGGGACAAGACAGGTGGTTTGTTAAGGGATGTTTCAGCTCCCTTTGGGGCTCTGACCATGTACCAGGGTATCAGGACTTGAAAAGCCATTAGTTCATTATGGTGACATACAGAGGATGATTAACCAGAATGATCAAAGTAAAGTAGTAGAAAATATGCCCACACTAAAAATTAGGATGCAGGAGAGACTCTGTGCACAGACAAAATCTCTGGCCTCTTTTAATCCAGAGAGTTCTTTTTGTTCAAAACAGTCCTGCAATCTGTCCCCAAGGTGAGTCTCACAGCCTGATTATTGCCCATTCAAACTGAAAAGACTGACTGAGGACTCTGGATATTCAGTTTCACTTGCAGCATGATAATGCTTTACCCACAGAGATCACCTATCCTGTTTCCAAGTATATCTTGCAGAATTACAGTGGTATTCAAGCAGGTCTATGCAAGACTGCAATTGTTTATAATTTTTTTTTAAACTGAAGCAGGATTAGTCCCTTAGTTCTCGAAGAGACAAAACATAATTATGATCAGGTATAACAAACGTCCAGATAAAATTCTGAATAAAACTTGGGCCATCAGTTAGTCCATCAATGTTCCTTATAAATAAAGTTCGTAAATAAAAAACAGTTAGGCTCATCTTTAACCAAACATGAAAATAACAGAAAGAAAATGGTGTGGCTTCTTACCTACAGCTTTTACTGACAGCATGTAAGCATTTTTCCCCTATTGCTTTAAAGGAGAAATAAAGTACATCTTCAGTGGAAGGAAAGATTATTTTTTAGTTGGATTAGTGACATGCAAGGGAGACTATCATAAGAATAACAAGTTTGGGGGACATAAATGACAACTGAAATGCTTCAGGATCCTTTGTGATCTAACAGTGGTGACCAAATCAAACCATATGAAGAGAGAAATTGCATCCAGCTCACAAGCATTATGCCCACAACAGGGTGTTTGGATTCCTTTTGAGCTATGTGTGTTTTAGCAAGACCATCTGGACACTGCCAAATTTGTTCTGAATAGAAATACATACTCATAAAGCAGAAACTTATAAATAGCAACTTGCTTCCTGTCCAAGGCTGCATGTCAGGCCTCCCTTGTTTGTTACACACCTGTTTCTGAGCATACAATGTAAGAGTTAGCCAGGCTGCATCTGCACACCCAGCAAAATAAGGGTCAGTAGGTTAGGTGTGGGAACCAGAGCTGGGAGTGGGGTGGGATAAGGGAGCAGGGATAGTGACCCCGGAGTTTTGCTTTGGGAGCAGATGGAAGGGCTGTGGATTCTGTTATCTGAGAGTTGGGGAGGAGGGAGGGCAAAAGGCCAACATTGCCCAGCTTCCTCACACATCTGGTGCCTCTCAGTCACATGTACATTTTCAGAGGTGGCGAGATAAGGCAACAGCACGTGGCTATCCCTAAAACCCCAGAGGATTAGCAGTGTAAGAGGAATTTAATCTGACGTGTCTGAGTAACATTTCGGTTTATGCCATTTGAAGGGTTCTTAGTGCTGTTGGCAGCCCAGCAGCAGTGAGAGGCCCCCAGAGAGCTTCCCAGATGGGAAGTGTCTCTGATATACCAGAGGGATTAACTTGGGCTCCAAAGACATTGCAAGCTAATGGACAGAAGGGTCATGCAGCAGAGCACTGACTGGCACAAAACCAGGCTGTTCAACCCTGGAGCAGTCCCTACCTGACTACCCATTTTTCTCCTAAATAGTCACACCTGTGCTTGAGCAGGACCTCTCTTCAGTGTTGGTCTCCACCATTCACACAGGCTTAGGAAGAGAAGAGCATTAAATCTCAATCATCTTCTCTATCCAGAGATAATGGACACTGATAAAGCTTTGCTAGTTAAATTTTTTGATCTGTCTGTGACATCTGCCTTCTATTTCATAAGCCTTAGGTATGCAAGCAGATAAACTAGTAATTGTATGTATTTGTGTATATGTGGACATTCATACATAGACATCTATGCACACACTAAAGCTCCTTTGTCGGGCAGTGTCTAACAGGCGAGAAAAAGCCCCTGACTACTTTGTCTGGCAAACTGCTTATCTGGTCCTGAAGCCAAAATCAATGAGGGAACACTTTACTGCTGTTACTGGTCACTGAGTTGCCAAATCTGAATTCGCACAGCCGGGCACTCTTTCTCACTAAGTGCAAAGCAAAAGTAAGTGGATACTAAGCAGAATTTGCTTTCCTCAGGGGTCCTGTGGGCCCATTTCCCCCTCTGGACCAGAGCTCCTACAGCACTCTTGGATCACTCTGCCTGTTACTGTGCAACAGTGTACTGAGCAACCACAGGGTAAAGATTGTAAGACAGCTGTTGAGTGGGTTGAAAAACTGTCTTAATTTCCAGGTGAATAAGGGGATTTCTGCTCAGGTCATATCTGTCCCATTTTTTTCTGTTGAGTTTAATCTATAGGAGTCAGTAGAAATAAGACATTTTCAGCAAAGCAATTTGAAGTCTCTTACAAAGTGACGGGGGAAAGGAGAAGAATTAAGTTTCTTTCTCCTGACTTAAGGTCTAAAGCTGTGCCAACTGAAGTTAATAACTATTCCACTTATTTCAGGAGCAGAAACATCTTTGTGCATTTAAATCACTAAAATCCTGAAGTATCAAGTATATTTCCACCATGTAGACCATTATAGCAGCATAACAGACTCTGTCAGGTGGATAGAAGTATAATTTATTCTGTTTGCATGCACAAATGACTCTTCATCATCAGAGATATGTAACATTTAATAGAAACCCAAACCATCCAAAAAAAGTAGTTGCCTCTCTGAATACTTGAGAGTAGGAAGAGAATAAAAAGGATGACCAAGCAAACTCCTTAGCCGCAATTCTGATAAATATTGCACAAATCAATTAGTAATTCTAAGCACTTGTACGAGAAAAAAATTGTTTCCCCTTGATTAAACATACATTACTGCTGGAGGTGTCTGAAGGGTCTTCCTGCCATTGCACTGGAATTCAGTGTATGTTCTTCCTACCTGAGCTTGAACTCACATGCTGGCAATTCCTTGTCTTTTCAGTTTATAAGTGTGTCTCCTGTTCTTTTTAAAGAAAAGGTCACTGCTCTTCACTTAAGCAATGTCATTAAGAAATCAAACATCATTTTTTTCAGCTTGTGCAGCTGAGCGACTGAAAGGCACAACCTCCATTCACCTCCCTTCCACATTCTGAATATGAGGAAAAAAATGTCACTGCAGATAATCACAGGTAATGAAGAGTAATTTCTAGTAGTCCATCTCCAGGATTGTTCCCTACAGCATATTTTCCAACTTTTTTTCTGATCATGTTAAATGACTCATTTAATAAGCTAACTGTTCCTTCTTATCCTAGGGGAGACTATTTTGTAGTGCAAGATGTTCGTGTTATGAGGGTCTCTCTGTTTAACTTATCTCGTTATTCCTATTTATATATTCTAATATCAGTCTACCTGACTACCTTTTCACCACCCTGCAGCCTGTTTCTTTATGTGTCTGTCAATACAATAAACAATAAACCAAACAAAGAACTTAAATTTTTATTAGTTTCTCCACCTCTCTAACTGTTCCATCTGGGAAGTGTTATTTAATGTCATGTACAGCACCATCTTATTCTCATGATAAAAATGTGACTGTTTTTTTTTAACTACATGAAGGTAATAATGTCTGCAACATGAATGTCAGTTTAATATATTGTGCTGCTTTCTGGTTAGAAGGTGGATCCCTCTCTTTAAAAAGAGAGACGGCTTTTCCTCCAGTCATGAAATTAGGAAATTTTGCACCAATAGGTAATATTAAAACTGAGCAATGATTCTGAAAGAGGGAGGGCTGCCTCAGTTAAGCTTTTATAGCTCTTTGTTCAGCTCAGATTTGTAGTCAAAAGCCAAGATTGAACACAAACATTTTTACTTATGATGCAATGACTTTTTGGAGCATAGGCCCCATGGAGAATTTGAAAATGGGGTAAGACTTTAGATTGCAGTTTAGGGTTAATTATTGTTAGTTACATCTTTAGCCTGTGGTTAATCCAAGATCTCCAAAATCCATCCATAATGTTTACCCTGATGCTCCCTCTCATGAGCAGAGGCCTAGGGGATAAACTACATTGAGCTATGCCATATTCTGGCTGCTTCACACATCCTTAACTCATGTTTAATGTGAGTTTGTACGAGGGCATTATTTTAGCAATGGCCAGTTGCCTGTTGATATCATGACCATATCTGAGTGAAAAATTGTCTCCTTCTGGGAAATATCTCAGGATGTTTCAGTTTAGTTCAGCAAATAGCATCAAAATGTACAGGAGCTGAATTTCTGTTCACTTCAGTAATGTGATATTCTACTGCTGACAGCCTCCCAGGATGGCTTGTAGGCAACTTTCCAATCCAATAAACCCACGATACAGGCATAAAAATGAAGCAGAGTCAGATAACCATAAATGAGAGAGCTCTGCCAAGGAAACTGACAAAGCACTGTGCAGGACCTAACAGTATAAAACAGAGAGGCCAAAGAGAAATTAAATAGGCCTGGGATATAGAAATTATCCTAATCAATACCTCTACAACATTTCCCCTCCCTGTAAGCACTACTTGCCTCTTTTTGGTTCCTCCAGGCTTAGAAAAATATGGAATATGAAGCAAATCTTTTCTATGAAATTTAATGGGTTTAATCCCATCATCTGATTCATCTGAAATTGCATCTGTTGCTCGAATCATTCAAGGGCAGATTTGGAGGCCAGAACTCTGTCACCATACAAAAGGTTGAAAATGTTCATGACATCCAGCAAAATATTTCCCCTCTCTGTGAGTGCTGGCCCCACCCATGCTTCTTTTTGCTGCCATCTGTAATTCCTATTTTGCTGAAGTGCTGGACGGGCCGACTGGTGCCTGAGACTTACACAAGTCTCTGCCTGAACAGAAAGTGCTTGTAACACAGGTACCTCCAGCAAGACCAGCACACATAAAGGCAACAGGTATGTGGAGAGAAAGGCTGCTGCCCTCATCAGAGAATGGAAATAAGAAAAAAACTGAGAGTAGCTTACAAGAAAAATTAGCTCTCATATTTTCTTCTTAGCAAAGGTTAAGCATTTGAGGTCTCCTGAGACTCCACTACTGTGCACTGATGATATATATCATGCAGATAAACTAGGGCAATGGAATGATTTTTTTTTCCAATTGAATTATTTGCCTGGGCTGAAAAGAAATATATTGCTCTCTGACAAATACTGATTAGCACAAATCCGTGAAGACTTGATAAACCAGCACTGAAATGGCTATTGTTTGACAAAGTAGCACTCTGAAAGCAGCAAGTGTGGCACAGACACAAAAAACCCCCACCACATTTTGAAACCAGAAATGCCATGTTTCTGTGAGATGTGTCACCCAGTCTGATTTCAGCTGGTATAAATCACTGCCACGCTGCCAACAGAGAATGGAAGCAGTCTCAGCTACTCCATTTCTACAGGTCTGTGCCCCTACTTCACATCAAACTGGATTACATGTAGTGAAAAGGCTGGCATTGCTTTCTTCAAGGCTTTACCTTGAATTTTAATATAGCCCTAGAGCTGGCTTTAAAGATCGGCTAGAACATGATTGCCCTGATGTGACTCTATAATCTCACACACAAATTCACAAGTGTGATGAGACCCAGATCCCTCCCCTCCACACACACAGACAGACATTCTATTTATTTATTGTGCAAGCCACATTCACATGAGAATTAGGACTGCAGCAAAACACAGTGACAAGCTGTGCTGCAAAAGTTGTTATGAAGAGTCTCTGCATGACAAGATTTTGCTTTAGGATCCAGGTTCCTTCCTGAAATCTAGAGGCAGTCAGATATCTTTTCAGATGCATAGAGACTTGAGCATTGAGTTTATAATGGCCACATGATACAAATTTAAGTTTCCATCAGGTTTAGAGACTGGCCTTTATCACAGATAGCTCATTCCATCCAATCTAGACTTCCTGTAGAATGCCTTCTGAGGAAAGCACCATGCAACAATCAAAATGTATCCCTTCACAAAGAGAAATAGCAAAAGAACAGTAAACATCTGTAGAACAGTAAAATCCTTCACTTAATGCTGAGCTTGAACTTTTTCATCTCTCTCAATAGATCTTTCCACTTCCACTCCTGATTAGGAGTTAAACAGAAACAAAAGAAACCCACATTTTTCTGTGCAGCCTCTGCTGCAAACCTACCTCATCTCCTACAAAGACATAATAGAGATAGACTCAGTTTTGTCTTAACGTGAAACCTGCTCTCTTTAAGTCAAATTCTTCAGAAAGGCTCTGAGTGAAAGTAAAAATTGATGTCAAGTTTGGACAGTTCAGAAATCAGCCATAAGGAGCAGCAGGGAAGCAGCTCCTGTTCCCCAGCCAGCACAACACTTCTGTGCCCCATTCTCACCTTGCATAGTGCAAGCAGGAGCAGTTCCAGGAGACCCAGTGGAAGGACTCTGACAGCATAAAACACTCTCATTTGAGTTTAATATGCCATCATTTTCATGGTCACTCACATTACAAATAAGAAACCCCAGCAAAGTGGGGCAGCAGAGGCCTGGAACAAGACTTACGGCCATCAGAACACTTCAGCCTCATGACTCCTCCGGGTACCTCAAGTCTTTGGTGGATCTGAAGACCTTGTACCTTGGTATCCACTGTTAGCAAGTGACGTGGTTGACAGATTTCATTCACAGAGGTGTTAATTTTGTTTCGGTTTTTTGTTGTTCTACTCATGTTTAATAAAATGAGAGTCAGAATATGTAAATGATGTTCAGTTCCCCTAGACTTTGATGCATATTGTTCTTTTGCAAATAACTGATGTCCACAGTGAACTGAGTGCTGTGTAAAAGCTGTATAAAGACCAGCCTGCTTTGACAAACTTTCACTCCAAGGACTCAAGAGGTAAAAAGGGACAGGGATAAGAGTAAGTAAACAACAAACCACTGTGCCCTAAAACCTGCAATTAACCAGGCACAGATAACACAAACTGTTAGAAGTACAATAGACTTGCTGATACTGGAAGGTGACATTTTGTGCTGATACAAGGACACAGTGTTTCACATCAATTTCAATTCACCTGCCTTTGGCACAGTATATCTTCAAGGCCAAGAGCTTCACAGCAATCAAGAAGATCCAAAATTTTATACAAATGTCAAGAATAGGCAGAATTACAGTAGCAAACCCTAAAGAAAAAGGGGGGGAAAAAGAAAAAAAAAGAAAAGCAAGACCTGCAAACCTTCTTGCCTCTAGGCGTAAATGAATTTTCCACCCATGGAAGCTGAGAGAAAATTTCTCAAAGGTTAATTTTCAAATCGCCACTAGCTGTGAAACTTCTTGTCTGCTCTTTGGAAGCAGCTGGTGCTGTCTGCTGCCAGCTGCAGAAGACTGGCCTTCATCAACCTTGGGTCCGACCTGCTCTGGTGATTCTCCTCATCCTATATATATCAAAGTGGAAAAAAGAGTCTGCTGTCACACAAGAAACCACAGACAAATATGTTTTAAAAGACAAGGTTATCCATTTCTCCTTCCTTGGTGAAGGCTTGGAAATAGAGCTGCTGATATCTGGGCTTTTCAAACATCCCAAATGTTTAGAAAGTAATGTATGACACTGAGAAGTCTTATAAAAAGAAGTTCTATTCATCTTGTACATAACAGCACAACAAGGGGATATTTAATAAAAAAATATGAGTGCAATGAACAGAATTTGAAATTGCCTTAAAATCTCATCTCCACTTCAACGATTAATCAATTTCAACAGACGCTTATTGCTTAATACACAGCACATCAACAGAGATTATTGCTGAAACAACAATTCCTCTTAGTCAATCCTAGCAGGGGCTGAAATTTTCCAGAGCAAAACAAATTATTCACACTGACGGGCCAACGATTGTCTGCAGAGAAGGACAGGTAATAGAATATTTTCCACAGACAAACACAACACACATTTTGGACCACTAAACGTGTCACACGTGTTATCCTTTTTCTACTTTACAAAACACCAATGCAGCAGTTTCTAAATGCACTGTGACTTGCTAATTCTCCTGAAACAGAGAATAATTTTATTAAACAAGTAACAGAACAGATATTATTTCCCTAGCTATAAGAAATGTGGCTATAAGGCTCATAAATACAATTCTGAAATCTCTAGCTGAAATCCTTGCCTCATTACCCACAGCTACTGTCTTTACAGGACTCTTTCAATCTGAATATACATTTTAAACCCCAGATCTTCATCATTTGGTGGAAATTGAGATAGTTCCTCTGATTTCAGTAGAGCTATGACAACCTGTATTGCCTATAAATCAGCCCAGAAAAGGGAAAAAAAAAAAAAAAAAAAGACGACATAACCACTGTTCTAAGCATTCAGAACAAAGTTGAAACAACACTTCATGTTAGGAAAAGAAAAAAGGCAGAAGGAAGGATCTGGATACAAAGCTTATTTTTCTCAGTCAGGCCTTTTTTATACAGTGGCAAATGGACAGCCCCAGGTCTGTATGTACCCATCTGCCTCAGCCTTTCCTCCGTGGAGCATTTTGCAGAAGGATGCCAGGGTCCTGCAAATGTGGAGGTCTGTCTTGTATATCCAGTCCAGGAATAAATGGATGAGTCAGAGTGCAGATGGAGACTTTGAGCAAATCAGAAGAAACTTCATTACAGAAAATGTCAGCAGCAATTTTGGTCCATACCACAGAAATTAGGCTCCTTGACAAATGTTTGTTGAGACAAATTTATTTTCATTTATTCTATCACTGTCTTTTTCTACCCTCTGTAGTAAACATTGATTCTTCTCTGCAACTTTCACAACATCTGCTTCTGACACTTCCCGTTCTACCTGCGTGGTAAGAGAAATCTTGCCATGAGAGCTCTTGAAGGGTTTAATAATTCTGGAGCTGTTTACTGAAAGAAACACTTTTAAGTACCATAAAAGTTGTCTATGCTCTTTAGGGAGAGAGGTATAGCAATCCCTTCGTATATATTTAAGGGAAACACTTTTCGTCTAAGAAAAGCAAGAAATATCATCTCTCTCTTTGTTATGAGAAGATCCTTGAAGAGTCTGGTTCTAGTAAGTGTCCCTAGCTGAGGGCTTGCAGTCTATAAGGAATGGGGCAGAGCACAAGTGTGTATAAATTCAGTCAGTGCAGCTTCCTGACACTTATGAGGAATTCAGTCTCCTCAATCAGGTTTGCTCCATTTGAGGACGTGCTCTAAAACATGGGCTTCTCTGTGGTATAATTGCTATTTTTATCTATGCTTATTGTTATCAAAAAGAATGAGTTTCAAAGAATGCCATGCAGAAAAACACCTGTAGCATCTTCATCACAGACTCAGAACTCTACAGGGGAGTTGGTTAAAGGGCTGTTAGCCCAGGGTCTGATGGAGATAAAGGCCGGAAGCAGGTCACTACACATACCAGGAAGAAGGTTCCTCCTCCTTCTCAGAATTTGACAAGTAGGCCTGGAACCTTCTACAACAGGTGTGAGGCTCTGAAACTAGAAGGCCAGACAACTGATGAGGTGGGCGAAGGTCCTTCTGGGATAGTGGAGCCCCCTAAATCAATACCACCTGTACCCCATATCAAAACCTCCTCTGCTGGGAGGAAAAGAAGGGTGGTTGTAATAAGAGACTCCCTTCTAAGAAGAATACAATACACAGACTGGGCCCCACTCACAAGAAAGTCTGCTGTCTCCCAGGGCTGCACAAAAGGGACATACTGGAAAACTCTCCAGTCCCTCTGAGTACTATCTGCTCTTGGTTGTTCAAACTGGCAGCAATGAAATAACAGAGGGAAGTCCAAAGGCAATCAAAAGAGACTTCAGGGCCCTGGGACGATTGGTACAGGGATCAGGAACACAGGTAGTGATTTCCTGAATTCTTCCAGTAGCAAAAAATGATATTTCTAGGAATAGGCAGATCCATCAAGTCAATGCATGGCTCCAAGGTTGGTGACTGAAGAAAAATTTTGGGGTTGTTGACCATGGGAGGATCTACTCAACACCTGCTCTACTGACACCTGATGGGATGCATCTTTCTCAGAGGGGAAAAGCATCTAGCACAGGAGCTAATGGGGCTTGTAGATAGAGCTTTAAACTAGCTTGGAAGGGAGAAAGGGAAAATAGCAGGTTTGCCATGATGAGTGCTGGGATAGTGTGCCAGAACTTGGGGAAATGAGCACTAATGGGATCCCTCAATCTGCTTTAAGAGGTCTTGGCTACAAAGTACTGCACCTGAAATGTTTCTACACTAATGAGGCAGCACAAGGAGCAAACAAAAGGAGCTGGAGAGTTTGTCCCAGTCTTAGCAATTTTATATCATTTGCATAAGTGAAACCTGAAAGGGTGAGTCCTGTGGCTGGGAATGGCCTAAAGTTGTGTCACGGGAGGATTAGTTTGGATATCAGAAAAAGTTTCTTCACCCAGAGCATGGCTGGGCACCCAGGCTCCCTGGGGGAGTGGTCACAGCCCCAAGCCTGACAGGTCAAGAAGCATTTGGACAATGCTCTCAGGCACATGGTGTGACTCTTGGTGATGCTGTGCTGGGCCAGGAGTTGGACTCAGTGATCCTTGTGGGTCCCTTCCAACTTTGGCATATTCTGTGATTCTGTGATTGTGGGTCATCAGTTTGTGTAAGGTGTTAGAAAAAGATGCTGGGAACTGACTTGCTGAAGAAGACCCCACACAACTAAAATAGTACCAACAAAGAGCCCACCTGCTCCCAAATCAGGCAGCCTTGTCTTGAGTCAAGATCAAGATGAGACTCTGCAAATGCAATGCTTACCTTGGAAAGTAATGGGAAACACAGGTCTCCCTCCGAACGCAAGTGCTGCTGGCAGAGACTCTGGATTTCCAGGGAAATATGACCCAATGCCACCACAAAACAACAGTACCAGCTCATGTTTAATCATGGCTGCAAGCAGAGCAAGGAGTGACATGTGCACTTCTTGAGCCTCCCTGCAAGTTTTCAGAGAGTGATGTATTGCACTGAGCACCCGCCTGACTCACCCTTCCCAGCACAACAGTGACTGACATTCCTGGATTGCTTTCTCCTGACACATTTTCTGTTGAATAACATTAAGTACACCCGTGGTTCATCATACTCATTGCTGTAGCTGTTCCCGATATTCTTGCTTTGAAGTAAAATTGTAGGAAACCAGCAGGAACATTTTGTCCCAGGAGGATGAGGCTTTACTTTGCCTTTTCTTTTATTCAAATCCTTTCCTGCAGCTCAGAGGAGCTATACAAATGGAAAAGAATAAGGGAGCAGGTACTAAATTCTATTAAAATCATTGATAGCATTTCCTAAGAGCAGTTGTGGATTAACCTTTTCTTTTCAAAGACGGGGGATTGTACAGGGCCTAACTAGGTTGGAAAGAGTTTTCTTCCTAAGAGCTTGTATGGTGTTGTGATTTAGATTTGTCACCAAAACAGTGCCAGTAACAGACCACTGTTTTACCTGTTTCTGAACAGGGCCTTTCTGTTTCTTACTCTGTTCCTCACCCTTGGTGAATAGATTGGGGCTGCACCATAGGTTGGGCGGGGACATAGCCATGCAGATTCCATGAGGTTTAGGGAGGTTACCTATGTTTTGCTCAGGAATTTGCTGGGCATTGTGTATCACTTGTTTTGCTTGCTTGCTTCTTCCATATTGTCTCTTCTTTTTAAGTTTGTTTTATGCTTTTTTTTGGGGGGGGGCGGGGAGGGGGCGGTTTATCTTTACCCACAAGTTTTCTCACTTTTCCTTTTCCTTTTCTCTCTCTTCCTTCCCGCTGGGATGTAGGTTTGGAGCCAGGGAATGAGCACCTCTGTGGTGCTTAGCTGCCTGTCAGGGTTAATCCACAACAAGGTTTGTAATTAAAACCTTTTTGTTTCATAACATACAACCTTCTGCAATTGGGTAATGCCTATGACCAGTGGACCACACTATCACTGGCCCTCAGCAGCTGTGCAAATGAATGTGGAAAAGGTACAGCACTGCTGTCTTTGTCTCCGGGTGGGTGCCATCCCACAGCCAATGCTTTCCCTAATTGCAGCTGCAAGGTAGAGGGGGAGGCTGAACCCTGGGCTCCAGCCCTTGTGCTGCAGACAGCTGAAGAAAGCCCCAGGCCTGTGGTTTCAGGCTCAGAGCAGCTGAGTATTCATGCCCAGAGCTGAGGAAAGCTGAGAGAAATGCTACACTGCTGGAAGCTCTGTTGAGTTTTCTGATTATGTCACCAGTGTACCGGCATTTTCCCACAAACTCCAGCTCCCAGCATCCTGTAACTAAATGAGAATGATTTTCAGCTCCCAGCATCCTGTAACTAAATGAGAATTATTTTTTTTTCTTTTAAAAAGAGAAAGTTTCTAGACCTTAGGGTCAGGCAGGAAAGGCAGAAAATGCAAGGCTCAAAAAAACCCAAAGTCAACCAAGATCAGCCTTTCATTTCTTAAATACATATTAAGCTGTGGGGTTATCAATGTTAGAAAACACCGAAGCAGCTGAGAACAGTCACATACAAATTAGGAATTCTCCCCCAAAAAAGGTGGTGTGGTCAATAGCCCAATGAAGTGCATCTGCACCACCACACACAGGCAATGAACAGGAAGAGCTGGAAGCCATTGTGCAGCAGGAAAACTGTGACATAGCTGCCATCATGGAAACATTTTGGGATGACTCACAAAACTGGAGGGCTGTGATGCATGGCTATAAACTCTTCAGAGGGGACATGCAAGGAAGGAGAGTGATGGGTTAGCCCTGTATGTTAGGGACTGCTTTGACTGTCTAGAGCTTGATGGTGATGATCACAAGGCAGATATAACAGCAGAATTCTGCCACAGACCACCAAACCAGGATGAAGAGGCAGATGAAATATTCTACAAAGACCTGGAAGAAGCCTCACAGTTGCTTGCCCTTGTTCTCATGGCGGACTTCACCTTGCCAGAGGTCTGCTGGAAATACAACATAGCAGGGAGCAAACAGTCCAGAAGGTTCCCAGAGGGTGTGGAAGAGAAATTCCTGACACAGCTAGCAAGAGAGGCAACCCATGGAAATGCCCCTCTGGACCTGCTGTTTGTGAACACAGAAGGACTGGTGGGGGATGCGAAGGTTGGACACTGTATTGAGAAAAGGCATCATGAAATGCTTGAATTTTCAGTTCTTGGAGAAGTAAGAAGTGGTGTCAGCAGAACTGCAGTTTGCATTGGATATTAGGAAAAAAATCTTCTCCAAAAGGGTTTTCAAGCACTGGAACAGACAGCCCTAAGGACCACCCCTAGAAGTATTTGAAAGATGTGTAGTTGTGTGTAGGTGTAGTTGTGGCTCCTGGGGACATGGTTTAGTGGTGGACATGGCAGTGCTGAGTTAATGGCTGGACTTGATGATATTAAAGGCCTTTTCCAACTTAAACAATTCTGTTATTAACAACCTGATATCTGAAAGGTCAGTCTTGTGATGTTGTTGGAGGAGAAGTGAGGAGAGCAGATTAACTGTTCCCAAGACCTTAGAGCTGGGAATAAAGTTGGACACTTGGTTCTTACTCCCATGCTGTGTCTTTGCTGGAGGACAGTGGTAGCATTGATCATCTGGCATTATGTTTAATGTAGTGCAAATATCTCCCAGTCACTCAGACATAATGAGGAGAGTAATTCACACTTCTCCTTGCAGACCGGTGAAGGTGCCTAATGTCACTGTGACCAAAAGTAGCAATGCAAATTCTTTGTAAATGAAATGGAGCAAGGTAGGTTCCTAAGCCAAGGATAATACATGAGTTGTCTATTTAGCAGGTATCATATGAGCGACCTACACACACACACACACACATACACAGAGAGTATATAATGTAAAAATTTATCATCTGGGATTTCCCTCATCTGGAACAGAGCGAGAGACTGCCACTACCTTTATTTCCTTGCACTTGCTTAAGGTGAACTATTTATAGACCAACTTACATTGATGTTCATGGATCACATTCTGCATTTGGTTGCTTTAGTGTAAAGTGGAGTAACTGAAACAAATATATACATATATAATATATAATATATATAATATACATATATTATAATTGGAAATGCTACAGATTCATACTGTTGTGAGACCTGAGTCCCTGCTCTTCCCCAATTGCCACATCCAATGGTCACAGTTCCAAATGAACCAACATCAGTTTCTTGTGTGAGAGCTGCTGGTCATGGAATTTGGATCTGCTGAAGTTTGGAAAAGAAAGAAAAACCTACGCAAACAAACACCTACTCCTAACCTCTAATGAGTCAATCGAGAAACTGCCACAGATTTGAAGATGCAATTTAATTTGACCAGCAGAGTCCCAGACCTTGACATTGTAAATGAAGGTAAACCACAACATATTAAAAACTCATCACAGTAATTAACCTTGTTTTTAATAAAGACTAAAGTCCCACAGAAAATTATGGTTTATTTATGCCATTGATTTCATTAGTGTTGCATGGCAAAAATAAAGAAAAAGGTCTTGCAAGTTTATGTGAGAGTCTTAAGGACAGAGTGACACTGCATTGAGTCCAGCTTGACAGTGTTGTTATTACAGCAAGAACCACAGTTGTCACACTTCCGTATCACAGGGTATTCTGAGATGGAAGGGACCCACAAGGGTCATCAAGTCCAGCTCCTGGTGACAGGCCCTCACAGGGACTGAACTTGTTGCACATTCTTCCAAATACTCCTAACAGAAATTTGGGGTGAATATTCCTACACGGTGCTTCCAATTGTGGGTTGCTGTTATGCTTGTAAGACTACATTCAGGTATTTCTGCACTAATGTTGTGAAATAGCTTCTCTTATGTTTGCATTCCAGCAATTAAATCACACCTTAAAAAGGTTTCAGGGTGCAAATAGGAAGGAAAATGAAATATGTGAATAGTAGTTACAGTTTCGATGAAGCTACAGTGGTTTTCCTGCCTATAGGGGAGTCCTTGATTAGACAGTTTTGTTTGATCGTTTCAAAGTATTTTAGTCAAAGACTTTTGTTCAGTCCCCTGCTTTGATACCCTGAGTCCATTTCCTCCCTGGGTTATTTGGTGGGAGAAAAATTCAGGGCTGGAGGCAGAAAATCTTACATTTCAAGTAGCACTGGGCAGGTGGAATAAACACAGCATAGACTGCTTTAACCTTTAAGAGGTCTCTGACATATGTAGATGTTTATGTAGAAAGACAGCAAAGAGAGAGATGCAAAGAAAAATGGGAAAGGAGAGGAATGCCTGAAGAACATCAATATGCCCATGACCTACAGATTTACCTGTGGCAAACACAAACTTCTGCCTTTCCAAGTTCTTCCAGCTTTGGAAACATTTTCCCGCAAGCAAAAATTTCAGTTTTCCCACACACGTGACCATCACCCTTCCTGCTCTGTCTTGGGGTCTGGCCCATGCACAGCATTAGGAGTGTCCTATAGGTGTCTTGGGGTCTGCCCTCTCTCCTTTCCCATCAAGTGGCACAGCTTTAGCCATTTCACATATATATTCATGAATATTACCACAGTAGTATGGCACAGGCTACACTGTACAATCAGCACTGAGGGCAATTGGAGGAAAAATTAGTGCCACATTTATGGTGAAGAATAACAGGAGGCTGGGAATCCTGTTTGATTCAATTTTGCTTTATGGAGACAACAGATACTTTGTAGGATAAATCATCATGCAATTATTTGCAGAATAAAATTATTCATCGTGTGTATTAGAGCTGTAAGGCAGAAAGCAAGGTTGACACTGGAATGAAAAATATAACCCTTCTTTTTAAACAAATTAGAAAGCTACTATATATTGTGAAATTTCCTAAAAAGACTACTGTTTCCATTAGAGGTGCTCACTGACTTTGAATTTCTGAATCAAGGCATGCATGCAAGTGGAAGGACCTTATTCATGAAATTTAATTATATTTCTCTCAGAATGTGTTAAGCAAACCATACAAAATAGATGTGCTTCAGTCAGTATGTTTCAGGAAAAGTAATTCTAGTTTCCTCTAAGGAAGTTAAATGATGCATTTCTAGGAAAAAAATTGTGGTTTTTGTTACATAGTAATTCTGTCCATGACTTCAATATTATCAAAAAAATTCCAAACATGCAGGATTACATCAGCTTGTGTTTTGGAGTGTCTTCACACAATGTGCCTGTATGGATCATTCAGGTCTGGAGGTCAACTCGTTCTTAGCTGGGACACACTGTCATTGTCCACATGGGCCACTGGCCTCTCTTCCCTCCAGACAGGCCCCCTCTGCTGCTGGAGACCCGACTGTTCAGTGGGAATCCAGCCATGGAGAGAAATGGCAGCTCAGGGCCAGGAGGGCATCGCACACTGACCATGAAGACACACAGAAATTGTGAGCAGCATCTGTTAAACAAAGATTGATGTCTCAGATGGATACAGCACAGCAGGGTTGGAAAGGGCAGTGCTGGGTGTCAAGCAGACACCAGTGATTGTTACAGCTTGAAGGACTTTGAACCCAAGCAATTGGTGCAAACATTGGATGTCCTGCGTTGGTTAAAGCAGGGTTCAGGTGCTGGATTTCACTGTCCATTCGGATGTAAGGACTAAAAACTCACAGGTTTGTCTCTCTCTTACTTCACCTAAACCAGGTTGGTTCTCTTCCCTCCCTGCAAGCATACATGTTCAGGCCTTTACACCTGTGTCAGGTCACAGTTAGACATTCTGTGAGCATCTATTGGTAAAATAGGTGTTGAAGTGATGTTTTTAAGCACTGTATTTGTAATTTCTTTGAATTCAGGTGTAAACAGGGTAAACTGACTCAATAGCTATGAAGCACCTTTCTCATCCTTCTCTAAAACTGGAATTCAAGCCTACCTGAAAGCAAAGTTCTAAAATGGAGGACTCCAGTCCATTGCATGTTTATTATTTTCCTTTATATGCAAAGTCCTAGCAGACCAGAACTCAGAGTCCCTGAATGTAGGGTTTGTGCTGTGCATTTGACCTGATTAAAACCATGGAACCTAAGAAAAGATGGTATTTTGAAAAACAGTCAGTATGTGCCTCCTTGTCCTGCCAGAAAAATGAAGGTTATGTTGTTGCCCTTACCTTTACATCTCTATTACCATGAGTCAGCTGGGTCAAAACAGAAGCCTTCCTAAAAGTCCTACACAGGATCTTTAGAAGATGTCCATGCCCAAGGTATGTAAATGCTGAGCATCTGTCTTACAGCACCTCATAATCCAATAAAATAATCCCAAAGAGCTGCATTATTGCTGAAAATCAAATAGCTCAGACTTTCAGCAGTACTTTGAATCCTTTATATTGGAAATGACCTCTTAGATTTCCACCAAGCACTTGATCCTGCTTTGAGTGGGAGGTGAAGCTGGAGGATCTGCAGAGATCTCTCCCAAGCAAAATTATTCTATGAGTCCAGAAAAAGCATATCAGGTAATAAAAAGGATGCTCTCAGAAGGATGCTGTCACCCTTTTGACTATATCACACACATCTGAGCTGTCTTTTGCTGACCTATTTTCCTTCTTCCCCATGCAGCTGGAGTCAAGATAAGACACAGCCACAATAACTCACACTCTGGCAAGTGTTGGCTGTAATAACCATTCCAGAGCAATCATTAGGCCACACCCAGTACCACACAGTATAAAGGCAGTTTTGTTCCTCTGTGCACATTTCAAGTTCATACCCTTCTTCTAATGTTCTTCACAGATAGCAACAAATTCTCTAGCTGGCTCCGTGATAGGGTCTGGAGAGTCTAAATTCTTCTGATTACAAGTAAGGATCACTTCATCTTTCAAGCATTTCTGCTTTACTGACTCCCCTCCCTTCCCAAAAAATCAAAATCCCTTTAACCCTCTGTAAATTGCATTGGCAGCGTGGGTGCAAGAGGTTTTGTTGCCATGTGAAGATAAAAATAACTCCCACCCACTCTTATCTTTCCTAAGGTAAATTTTGCATGTGTAATAGCAAGATATGTGATTGCTGTCCCCTGATTTTTACTAGGAATGAGCCACCAAAATATTATAGGTCTTAGATATGAGTACAAGAAGCAACCTCTTTTGTTTTGGACTGGCTCCAAACTAATTAGGTAAATTCCATTCTTGCAAGTGAAAAAACAGGGAGTCAGAAATGGGATTGATAAGTCCTCATTCCACAGATTTCTGGCCATTTGGTATTTTTTTGTTTTTCATAAAATAAAATTTAAATTAAAAACCAGCTTCCCTTCAAATTTTTTGCTTTCAGCACAGTTAACAAGGCCTCATTTCCCCACCAAAATATAGCAAAATAAACCTACAAGCAAAGTTATGTCCTCTCGGCTTTCCATCTTTCCATTTCTTATGTTCTTTTTTTTTTTTTTTTTTTTTTTTTTTTTNACCCTCATCTTTCTGCATCATTCTGATTTTTGTTTCTTCTCTTTTTGAAGTGTGCAATTAAGTTTGCCAAGCTGCAATGAATGCAGTTTAATTGAAGGGATCAGAAACAAGATGGAAAATTGAAACCTTTTATTTTAAGAATTTTAGGGTCTATGGGAACCTCTCTCGTGAGTTTTGAACTCATGGAATTTTGCAGGGATTGAGAAAAAAACAGGATTTAACATGTGGAGCTAGACTTAAAATAAATCACCTTGCAGCTAAAGCCTAAGAAAACCAAGAACTCTCTTCCAAAAGCAAGAACAAATACACTGATTTCTAAGTGTATTAGAGATGATCCTTTCACAAGACTCAAAGTCTGGATCAGAGTTTATTCAAGCTGGGGGAGTTTAGATTTATAACTGAGAAAGACCAGGTGTGATTCTGTCCTGGTTTCAACTCAGGTAGAGCTAATTTCTTCCCAGTGGCTGTTACAGTGCTGTGTTTGGGATTTGGAATGAGAATGTTGATAACATGCTGATGTGTTGGGTTTTTGCTAAGTTGTGTTTATCCTATGTCAAGGGCTCTTTTTTTTCCTTGTCCCCTGCTCTGCTAGTGGGAATGCACATGAAAGAAACTGTGAAGGAGCACAGCTGGGACAGGGGACCCAAACTGACCAAAGGGATATTCCACACCATAGAGCACCATGCCCAGTACATAAACTGGCGGGAGTTACCCAGAAGGGGCCAGTCTGGGTTTGGGAAAAGGGGTCTGGAATCAGTGGGGAGAAATTGCATTGTGCATCATTTTTACCTTTTATTATAATCATTATTTACCATTATTATTGCATTGTACTTTATTTCCAATTAGTAAACTGTTCTTATCTCAACATACAAGTTTTACTTCGATTCTCCTCCCCATTGCACTGGGGTGGGGGGGAATAGGGAGGGGTTGGGTGAGAGGCTATGTGGTGTCTCATCTCCATCTGGGCTTAACACCACAACAGATTCAAGGTAAACTGGACTTTAGATTTTCCCTTCAACTCCTTCCCAACCACTTAATAACTTCCCTTTTTAGGTGAAGTAGTGTTTGTGGGGGTTAGTTGCTCTTGATTAAAGCTACATACCAAGCACTAGAAGTTCCTAAGTTTAGAAGAAACAGACTGGAATCTTACTTCCAAACTAATGCTTTCCTTTTAGATTTGAGGTCCTAACACCACAAATATAAAAAAAGTGATTGAAAAAGTTCCAAACTTGTTCCATGTGTGGATAAAATTGAAAAGTGAAGATAGATTTGCAATGGAAAATTCAGCTTGTAGCTCTTGATTTGAAAAGTTAGTGGAGAATTAACTTTTTCTTATCATCCCTTAAGGCATGTTTTGTGCCATGGGGCTGAGCAGGTGGTATGATGCCTCTCCCCTCAGTCTCTGGCAGCATTTTGCTTCCAATAGGCACAGTGCCTTTGGAGCCAGAATAGCACAGCTATTGCTGAGAATAAAGCTGCAGAGCACACCAGTACTGGATTGTTTATGTTCAGGGAGAACAAAAGGGCTGTGAGTGTGTCTGACACCTGTTTAGGGGTGTAAGTAACTAAGTAAAATTTCTTTCATTCTCTTTTTTCTAAATCTTTGCCCATACAATCACTATTTTATTATTGTTATTATTATTGTTGTTATTATTATTACTGTTGTTGTTGTTTGCTTTCTTCTGTGGAACTTATCAAACTGAAAAAAGCACTCTTTACAATCTTAAAATGTACCTATATTTTATGCTTCCCATTTAGTTTTGCCCTCCTCCCACCTTTATTAGCACATCCATATTTTTGGGGGTGTTTGGAACTTTGACATCATTCCTGCACCATTCTGCCCACTCCCCACGCAGCCCTCTCAGTTCACTTGTGTCATTCCACAAGAAGTGGAAGGTTTTCCATAACAAGTGGTAGCCAGCATCAACTGGATCAGAGGCTGCTCCAGTGCAGATGCAGGATTTGTCTCCAGTGGTGAGCTGAGCCTTTGCCTCCCTGCCCACAGGGAGATCCTTCAGCTCTTGCTCCAGCCTGGGGCAAGAGCTGTTGTGGAATTTGGTCAGAAACACTGGGGCAGGCTCTGTGTAACTCAGCTGCTTCCTTCCCAAGGTGTCAAACTGAGAGCAACCCTCAAGCAGTCTCCTCTTAGTTACAGTGAAGATTTTGTATTGGCAAGAGGCTGGGAGCCTGCAGAGACTCCATTCCCATCCTAAGGACATATTTTATCAATTAATGTCTAAAAACTTTAAGCATTTCTCACTTCTGGCAAGGCAATGGCTGAATTTATAGCCCTGAAGTAACCAATATTTCCATCAGTTTCATCAGAGCTTTTGCTAATAGATGATGTCCAAATAGGGCTATCCAAGTACACTTGCAGGAGATTTTCTTGGTTTGGAATATGTGTAATGCAGATGAAAATAAATGGTACCTTAATTAGTCAGAATCAACAGTTGGCTACAAGTAACAATGAACCAACAAAATAGACTTTAAGAATATGCAATGCCAATCATTTTGACATTAAAGCAAATTTTATATCAGTTGGTGACACCAGATGATAGCATGATTACAAGGGGAGAGAATTGCACTGCCTATTCCTGTCTGGATAAAAATAGGCAGCTTAAATCTCTTAAGATTTGCCAGTGCAGAGACTGTCTGGTATAAATGTACACATTGTGTCAGCTACAATTGAGTTAAAGCAGCTGTAAATGCTGGGAGCAAGCTCTATGCTAATCTTCAAAAAAATTAAAAACTCTCCAGAAACCTTTCTGAACTGGAAATAGTTGGTTTTTTTGCCTGAGCATTGTGCAGTTTTTAACTTTCAACACATCAAAAAATTTGCAATCAATGACAAGCGGTAAAAAATACGCAGTCATCCTCTGAAGTAAGATGTATCTATTACACTTCTAACCCTGGCATATCAGCCATGAATTCAATGAATTACAGAAAAATGCTAATCTCTTCAGCTTTTAAGGATAAACAATCTTTTCATTACAAATTCTTTCCAGTTATCTTGTGCAACTTTTCACAAGTCATGTCAGTATCATAGAACTCTTCATAGTTCTTGAATTTTTCTGATCCACATAAAAACAAATTAAAATATACTTCAAAGAAATACAGATAGAAAAATTACAAAGGGGGAAAGTTACTCCTTTCCCGCATCTCAGGAAATCCCTTTCATTACAGCATATCACAATTTCTCCTCCTGAAACAAAGTTGGGGCTGTGTTCTCACAATCCACAGATCTCTACTGATCTACATATGGCAAAGGAGTCACAAAACAGGGCATATAACATTGGTCAGGAATTCACAAAAATTTCCTCAGAAACAGAAATCAGAAACAAAAATGAAAATGTTTGGAAGGGTATTTCTTCAATTTTCTGCTAAATTGTCTCATTTTAAAGTAAGTTTGTAAGCATTCAGCTTCTTGTAGCTTAATCATGTGGGGCAAAAGTGAACCTCAAGATATGCCAACAGAAATTATATGTACAGCATTGTTCAGTGCTTAGCCACAGTAGTTGGATTATGACAGGAGTCAGCTAGGTATGTTCCAGATATATAGTAAAAGCCTATAATTTTTAATTTAAGGCAGTTTATTTACAAGATAACTGAATGAATAAACACTCTACCTTGTCAGACTTCTATTCTGAAAGAGAATACACTTCAGCAGAAAGCTCCTGACTGATTGCAGTTTAGAAAACTTCCCAGAAAAGATGATATTATGAAGTCTTGCTGTATTTGGACTATGCTACTCAAATGTTAAGCCAGAATTTCTCCCCCTCCCAATAATGCAACAGAAAGGTCAGTATCTCCACCATTAGTTTATGCAGCAGAACTTGGTAACCCTGCCATCCTCATCCAGTAACATGGAGAAGCTCCTGGTTTAACCCAGGATAAACAAGGACAGGGCACAGGGTATCAGGAGATCCTGTCTTGAGTCCCAGTCTGTTCCCAGTACCAAGAAACTTGCATGAATAAAGAAAAATAAACACCTGTGGAACCTTTGAGAGTCACAGCTTTTCAGATGTGAACACACCTAACAATCTCCTGCACTTGGAAGAGTAGGAAACCCTGTTTCAATACAGTAAGCAAGGCGTACAACCAATTAGTAAGGCAATTAACAAATTTTATATTGCTGTCAATATAATTCTATATTGCTGGAATATAGAAAAAAACTTGGGCTGTAGGATCAGCTCCAAAGAGCTGAAATGCTGAATGATCATGAATTGCATTGGTACTGAGAGTAGTTTTCTATACAAGACGTTTTTGTCCACCAGGGTTTTATTCAGAGAAGAAATAAAACTGAGATAAGCAGTATTTCATCACTTTGTTTGTCAGCCTTGAGTCCATTACCACAGCAAATTGGAAGATGGAATGTCAAATAACACTAACAATAACTAGTGAAAAATGAGAGTGGAACTGCACACAAATAATCTATGATTGCTGAAGATTTTTTTATGTATAACAATCAGTCACTTAGATATGCCTCATTCCCTCTGTGGCTGTTACAGGGGCCGTAACTGTCAACCCTACCCTGGTTTTGCTGTACTCACTCCCAAACTCTGCTGCTGGATTAAATAGGCATTAGGCATCTGTCTGAGGGTAGTGGAAAGACAATACAGAGCCTTTGGATAGTGAAAGAAGAGCATATACTGACAGTGTGGAGGTATTTACTAGCCAAAGCTGCAGGGGGGATCTTAAATGAAGTGATGTTGCAGAATGAGAAAGACTCCACAGTTAAAATCATTCACTTACACGTCTATGCAAGAATAATGAACTTACCATGAGAAATCACAGATGAAGATTCAGCTGCAAGTACAGATCTCCCTCTAGGTTAGGAGGATGTACTGACCTATAAAGTTATAGTATTTTGCCAAGGGCCTTCAGAGTTAAAAAAAAGCATGGTCCAGTAAAGCAAATGCAGCAGTAAAATCTCTTAAGTTACAATGTAAGAAAGGAACATGAAAAAAAATCAGCACACTTCAAGGTATCAAGGTCACCAGAACCAGACTGCAATCAGACAAGAAATTAGAGGAGCTAATACAAGGTGTAGGACAAAGGGTGAGGGTGACTTTTGTAAAAGTAACCTCTGCGGTATTACTTATTACTCACTCAGAGCGAAGGAGGGAGACGACAGAATAGGGACTTCACTGAATGACTGGAGAGCTATCCTACAGGAAAAAAGACAGAAGATTTTCCTTCTGTGATGTATAAATGTCATTTTGAGGTAGAGAAACCCTATCCAGATGAGACAGAATTCATCCAAACGATGATTTTATTGGAATAATAAACTCCTGAGAAAGAGCTCATGGGGGAACAGAACTACACAGAGGGAAAGAAAAGTGAAAAGCCTGAGGATCTGGCTGAAGGGAAAAATAAAAGGGACGACAGTGCTTGCAAATGAAATGAACTCAGAGATTAAATTTGGGATTTGAGAGTACTAATAAAGGAACAAGAACCAAAACTTCATGAAGGAGGTCATTAAATGTTTAAAGCCCAAACACAAAAGGTTTAGCAAAATAAAAAAGGCCAGGAGCACCTATATAAAGAGAAATGGCAAGAGAATGCCTGAAACCAAAGCTGTGAAATCACGAAGGGATAGATATAAAGTAGGCATGGATATGAAATGTTTGCGAGGTTTGTGAACGATTTGTAACACAGCCCCCTATGGTGGAGGCCACTCCACTGAGCTGAAGGTGGGCAGCAATATCACCACATTATCTGCTGTTCTCTAATTTTTATATTGAGGAGATGGTGTTGACAGATCAACACTAGTAATTAAAACATTTCCTTATCTTCACAAACCTGCGAAATTTACATTTCCCTCCAGAATCTTCTCTTCTGATGAGTAATGGATGAAAAATCTGCAGTCCATGGGAAGTTAACTAGAGGATAATACCTCTAGTCTGTTCCAAGATACCATTTTTCACAAGAGCATTCGCATCTCATGAGAGTTAGACCAGGCTCATGGGAGCAGAGAGGTCCTGGGAACCCAGATCAGGGCACTGCTGACAGGTACTCATCTCGTTCCCTGAGTGGCCAGGAGGCAGTATCCAAAGGGCCTTTGGAGGAGAGGGAACTGAACCACAAACCAGATGAACTGCCTTGGCTGAAGGTGGCCCGAGCACCTCATCCTAGGGAATACGCCTGGATCAGACACCACCTGTATTAGCACAATACATCTCATGCCTTCAGACACCAGCAGGGAGGTGGGCAACCTGGCCACCTTCAACAGAACATAGACACAAGGATGGACAGCTGAAGTACCCTATGGGCTACAAGGGACACCCATGGAGGATTTCTTTTTTCTCTGACTGAAAGTGTTCAAAATTAAAGGAGAAGAAGGACAAAGAGGGTTGCACAAGCAGCATAATGCCAGCTAATAGACTTCAGTCTAAAAAGTTGAGATATCTTTATTGAGACACTGAGAGTTCACTGGATTGCCACTTTGCTGGGCAGGTGTCATGAGTGGAACTAATAGCCCTGAAGGATTGATTTCAACTACCAGATGAAGAGGTAAAGTGGGGGATGTTGCAGAGACACAACATTCCTACCCCTGTGGATACAGCATGTAAGGTGTGCTGTCTTTGCAGAATAGAATATATGAAAGCCCTGTAATGACTTCTTCCCTGGTCTTGCAGAGCACAGCTGGCTTGCAGCTAGAAAAAGCTCCTTGTAACCTTGGTTGCCCAGGCTGGTCCAGGCTGAAAACACAGTGGGTTTCCTTTAGAGCCCAGTTAGCTTTCTCTGTCTTTGTAGCCATCTCGTTAAGCAATGCAAATGCAACAGAAGGAAAAGATGCAGTTCCAAAACTGCAGGATGCTTGTTTCTCTGACAGCCTGGAGTAGAGGAAACATCCCTCAGTTTGTTTTCCAGTAAAGTCTTAGCAAGATATTAGATGCTGACTTTTGCACTAGACTTCTCCATCAATAACCTCAGCTAAGAACCCTGCCAAGAAAAAATGCTGTGAGGAAAAAGACAGAGAGGCACATTGGATTCAGGGTGCATAGGAAGTAGCTGAAATGTGTATTTACAAAAGAGATAATTTTTATGTTCATGCTGTTTCATGGATGCCTCCAACAACTCAATTTTCCTGTGATATCACAGACTCTGGATATATGCTAGGTTTCCAGAATCAAATTTCTTCTTCAAAGACCTTACAGTACAAGTATTTTACACAGTGGATTATAGATCAAACTCAGAGCTGACTGAATGTCCAAGTCCACAAATGCAGTACATATGCACATATCCTAGAAAACAGAACCAAACACTCTGAAAAAAAAACCATCTACCTAATATTTGTGGGTCATTGTAACAAACTACAGACTCAGCACCAGACCATGATCCTGCACTGGACCCTCCAATGTTTTTAATTCCTTGAACAAAGAAAACAAGCACAGGAACAGTTCTGTGTATAAGCGCAAGACGAACTACATGAAAGAAACAACATTTTTTGTATTAACCCTGTCTGAACTAAACTGGTATTAGAAAGCAATTTAAATATTCACCTTAGAGATGAGCAAGAACCTTCATTTTCGCTCTTGCTAAATTGTACCTGTTGCTGGTTACTCATTGCTTCACCATTGTGGTAAAACCTGCAGAAATATTATGAAATACTACACATAGCAGCACTGAAATATATGGTACCTGCTTCCATAATGTGTGTCAAATTTCTTCCCTACCAGTGCCCTACTGATTTACGCTGCTTTCATAGAAACCTTTCACCTCGCCCCTGACTCAAGCTTCTAACTCTTTTGCTTTGTTTTCATAAGCAGCAAAGTCTTCATTTCCCATTGTCAGAATGTGGCTTTCAAGCATGCAGTGAAATGTTTTCCAGCCTCTCTCAATCATAATTCATCAGTTTGTTGATAGTTTTTTCCACAGCTGATTTACCTCCTAATTGTTTTCATTTCTTTGGAACAGAAAGTTTTAAAACATCAAGTATCTATTTTAGTCCATTGATCTTAGTATTGTTATTTTACTTGCAAATGTAATTAAGCAAAAATCATTTGTACCTAAGCAACCCTATCTTTCAGGTTTGTGATCTATTTCTCCTTATCTTTCAAAATGATGTTTCAGTTAGAGTTCCCCAAGCTTAGATGCTAAAACATGAAAAACTTTTATCTTTCAGTTCTTTTAGAACTCACACGTATCTCACACAGTCTCCCACCCTACATGTTAGTGCAGCTTCTCCTCACTGTAAAATGAGAGGTCAGTCATCCTGCTCTCTGTCTTGCCTTGGTGATCTGCTGCAGATGCTGTCAAGTTGTGATTGGTCTGGCAACTTCTAAGTGAACTTCAGAAGAATTCTGTCTTTTTTGCATAGTCCACTCACAAAAATCACCATTGTGTTCTTTTTTAAAATTTTCAGTCACACAGACCTTCCTATCAGGCTTTATCAATGTCAAGATTATTCATAAATTCTTAAACAGAAATAATTTCAAATCCTTACTACTTTTCACTCTATGTCCCCATTATTGGCATAAAGCTAATCAAAGATCTGCCTTCCACATCTCTTGATACTTTGATTCATTTTATTCTCAAGACCTTTTATATTATCCTGAATTCTCATTTTAATTCATTTTGTTATTAATTTAACCTCCTCTGGTAGCATCATCCTTCTCCACTAATCTGGCTGCTTTTCTGGTATTGAGGATTGAAACTTTATGATTCCCCTGTCTCCTTAGTAAGAGAATCAGTTATCCACAGCAAAAGAACTACCCCTCTTACCGAGTGAGCTGCTCATTTGCAGAATGCTCTCTCTTTACTTTGGTTTCCCTTCTTCAGGTGTTTCTTGAGCTCTCTTGGTTTTATCCCATTTCCCAATGTCCGTGCCCACCATCACCAGCAAATCCACTGCCTCCTAGTGCCAGAAACCTTTCCAACTCTTGATTCCCATTTCCTATCATCATTCTGGAAAGTGCACTTTTACTTGTTCCTTGAAAATATTTTCCCATGCTTTTTGGCACAGAAAAGCTAACAGGACCATCCTTTGTCTTTAGCCTGCTGGAGATCTCCATTTAGACACACTCAATTGCATTGCAGACTGGGCTGGCAGCCAGCCACAGGTATGTCACCTCATAACTCTCTAGTTCAGACAGCCAGCTGTGTCCTCAGCAGCAGCTTCTGCTCTTTTTGTACTGGAGGCATGAAAATAGCAGGGCTACCTCAAATACATTCTATTACTTTTCCTCTTTGCCAGGGTGAACTGAGGGAGCTATAAAGGAGAGTTTTAGTGACATAACTTCACTGGCTGAGTTTTGATGCAAATTTCCTTAGACTTTTTTCTGGAGCTGCAAGAAAATAAAAAATCCCTTCAGGAAGTGAAGGGAGCCCTTAGGAGAGCAGCTCTTGGAGGCATCCCCTTTCCATCAGCATTGGCTAGGCAGACCAAAGGAAAATGCCTCCATAACATCAGTTACACAAAGTGCCGGGCATTGAGAGATCTGGATATTGTGTTTCACAGCCGCTGTCACCTGCCCTGAGCTGTGTTGCATGCTTGGTTGACATACTGACATTTCAGCCTGTGTTGACCAGTGTAAATGTCCTTACTGGAATTTAGTAATTTCAAAACCCATGCAATCCTCCATTTCCTTCTTCAGCAGCTCTTTAGTCGTTTAGTCATAGCATGGGATATCTGCATTTGTCCTTCCAATTTTTTCTTCCAGTATGGCCATGGACTTGTATTGTGGATAGAGACAATCTTTGCTGGCTTCAGGCAGGAAAAAGAAACCAGTGAAACAAACCCAATCATAGACACAGTCAGTGCTCCATCTCAAGCCATTGTATACAGAATAATATGTGGGTCATTTAAAGCAAAGTATAAATGCTGTCAGATGGTATTTTCTTAATGACACAAGCATCCCAATTAGTCATTTGCTATTGCTACTGCCCTGCTCCACCAGTCTGTTGGCAGGAGGGGACTGTCCCCTCCAGTACAGATGATGACCTCTGCCTCCAAGGTCTCAGCCACATGGACTCACAGACTTGCCAAAGTGTCATCTGCTAGGATGGGACGAACAAGATGAAGGCAGTAAAAAAACCTGCACAAGCCTACAAAGAGGAACTATTTTAATTAGTTACCCCTCTCCCAAAAGAAGTGCCTGAGATTAAAATTATAATTTTTATAAAGAACCCAACCTATAAACCTAAAAATGTAATCCTGTGGTGCACATCTCACTTATCCCAGAGGACTCATAAGTGAACATGGAAGAATAAGAATAAGAAAGAATAAGAATAAGAATAAGAATAAGAATAAGAATAAGAATAAGAATAAGAATAAGAATAAGGAGTAAGAAGAAATTGGATCTGTAGGAGTACCAAGAATCCACAGTTTTCAACTAATAATTGACACCATTCCTCTAACAAAAAAAGACCAGGCCACTTATCTCTGGTTCCATTGGCTTCATCTGAAATTGCAAATATTGAAGCTTACTGAAGAAATCAAGTGTAGCAGGTTCAACATCTACTTTCAGTCACCACATTTGACAGCCCCACAAATCTGTGTAATAACATTTTGGCCATAAAATACACTGCGCTATTTTAACACTCAATGTGTTTATGCTTGAAGCTGCCTCTTGAATTCCCAGGAAGGCACTAGAAGAAAATTAAAAAGCACAGCCAAAAAATATAACCACAGTCAGCCCCCACTCATAAAGTTTAATTGGAAAGCAGATATTAAGTACATATCTTTATTAAATTTTGAAACAATGAATAATATATATGTTGTTGGCTAAAGACTGAGCTCTGAAGAGTACATTGTTTTATTATTCAAATGCAAGTGAAAGTGCACTGTATTTTCAATTCATATGGGCACCACTTTCTGTGAAATAAATAAATACATCTACCAACCTCAGATGGTGATTTACATACTCAAGTACCTCTAATCACAATCCTAAAAGCAAGGGTGGAAAGAACACTAGCCAAAGCTGTTGCCAGGACAACTTATCCCTGGATTTAGCATTATCATGAAGGGAAAACCTACAAGGAATTTAATTAACCAATACCTCAAACTTGCAGCCTGCCAAGCACTGCCTACTCCCTTTTAAATCCAAATCCCTCAGGAATCACAGCACCACTGGTGGCTGCACCCGCTCAACAGAGAAGCAGCGTGGGATGTGTTCACGGGATTCCTTACGAGCCAGCATGAGCCTGCCCCGTGCCCTGGCCCACAGCAGGAGACACAACCCAGCAGTCATGCCAGACTGGCTGTCAACCTGGAGCCAAGCCCCAGCTAATGCATCCTAGAATCTAAGAATTACAGGATTTTATTATTATGCTGGAAAAGATCCTTAAGATTTTCAAGTCCAACGGTTCACTCAGCACTGCCAAGTCAAGCACTAAACCATGTTCTTAAGTGCCACATCTACATGTCTTTTAAATAATTCCAGAAATGGTGACTCCACCACCTCCTTGGGCAGCCTGTTCCAAAGTTTGACAATGCTTTCGGTGATAGAATTTTTCCTAATATCCAATCTAAATCCTATCTCCTTTTCTGTTAAAGAATATATTAACCTGAGTTTTATATTTCAGTGGTGTGATCACTCTGCCCTTGGTGACCTGAGTGAACAGGCTTGCATCTGCCACTCTCTGTAGATTTAATCTTGGGCATAGAATCATAGAACCATAGAATAATTTAGATTGTGATGAACCTTAAAGATCATCTAATTCCTCTTTACCCTGTAATGGACAGGGACACTTTTTACTAGACCAGGTTGATCAAAGCCTCTTCCAACCTAGCCTTGAACACTTCCTGGGATGGGGCAGCCACAACTTCTCTGGCCTGTTCCAGGGCCTCACCCCTCTCACAGTCAGCGAGTTCAAGGAGAAACCAGTCTATCAGACACATTTGGTTCATGCAGTTGGTTGGATGACAGACAAAAATGTGGCAATATAGTCAGGACAACCATGCTGTAGCTACTCCCTGCTCCTTCAGACTTCTCTTACATCCTGCATTTTGATGGGAGATGACAGAATTTCTCTCATCCTTTGTGAACAACCTTGCAGTCCTCCTCAAGACTTGGACTGCCTGATGTCAACTGTAACTTGACTCCAGTCACTCCAGTTGACCCTACTTTGAGTTAGCAGGTAGCTGACCACTGGCATCATGGTTTTGTCACCACCAGAGCTGATGCTTCAAAGCAGTTATTCTTTAATTTCCCCCCCCACTTAAAAGTAATAGTTAGTAAGTGTTTGTTAATTGGAAATTAACACCATTATTAAAATTTTAAACTGTGGTGGACAAGAAGCCAAGTTGTTTATGTTAGGGTTAAAAAGAGTGATTTAAGAAGGCAAGTTTTAAAGCAACATCCAAGAAAGTTTTGAATTTCAAGAATACCATCAAGCAATAAATCAATAAGTAGAGGAGAAACAACAGAGGTTTGCATGACTCACGCAAGAAAAGAATAAAAGAAACATCAGCAGGCTTTCAACACTTAACTTTCATTCCTTTCTGAGGTTTGTCATACAGTCATGTTTACATTATATGTTTTTGTAGTCTCTCATTCTTCACTTTCCGTTCAAGAGAAGTTCAAGAGATGAAAGTATCAAACAGATACTCTGTATTACTTTATCATGTCAAAATAACAGTACTGGCACATCACCTCTTCAAGTACTGTCTCATGATCAAAACCGATTTTTTTACAGGCCTATGTGTGGTTAATGGTTTATTCTTTGTCAGGCCATAACTGGCAAAGGTAAGGACTGAAACCTTTTAACAGTTTATGTGAGAAAAGCTTTGGTCAAAAACCTTTTAATCATCATTCTTTGAACTAACATAGAAGCCAAGGATATCCAAGTGGGATAATGATATCAAAGTTTATGTAATGTAGGTATTATAAATACATTTTCCACAAAACTGCCATTCAACCTTCAGGCAGCTTATGGGGAAAGAGAAAGTATTTGATTGTAACAAAGAGGTTTTACGCCCCTTCAGACTATACTGAAGCCCATGTTTCTGAAGCCCCTCTTCTCCTGATGAGTGGTGGCATTGAAGCATTTTCATTCTTGGTCATTGTAAGTAAAAGCAATGCTCTCCTTCCCCCAACATGCTAAAAGTTTCCCCATCACTTCCAGGGAGGGGAGCACAGTGCCTCAGTAGTGAGTTAAATTATGCTTGACTCCAAAAATGAAAAATCCAAGGCACGTCAAGAGTACACAAATCCATGTCTCCCATATCTTTGATACCCATATTCATGGGTAAACACAAGTGTAGCTGTCAGGTGTTGTTTACATCCTCACACACTGTTGCAAGTGACCTTCAAAGTGTCCTCTCTGGAGAACACAGTCACAGTTATCATGTGTCATGATGTATATGTTTACAACTTTGTTGAAGTTCCACAGAGTTCTAGCGATTGCTTGTGTGATGCACGGAACGAGGATACACAGAGAGGCTGACCTAAGATCCCATGTGTTTTCAAAAGCTGCATAAAATGCCCTTCTCTGCGTAGGACACAGAAGAACACTGTCATGCAGCCTTGGCTCATAACCTCAATATTCTTATGCAGCTATTTAAGTCTACAAGTCCTACTGGTCTCTGATAAGGAATCCCAGAGTAAGGATCATCAGGGATATTCATAATAGTAAAGAAAGATAAAATCATATGGGTATCATAAGAGTTTCTCATAATCAAAAGTATGGGAATGAATGCAAACACAAGTCTTTGAGAATCCCAGGGAATCACATGGAAGGTGTGAAAGCACTCTTTATGTCCATGAGGGAGATGGAGAAAGTGTGAATTTCATTTTAGAGGAAGAGGTAAAACTGAGTACAATTCCTATATTAGGATATTCAGTAATAAGGGGGAAAGACATAAGGCCAGGCTACTGGAAGGAAATATCCAGGGTGTATTTGCACAGGCCCATTCTGGTGAGATTGGCTCACAGTGGATCCATTAGACTGTGTAATGCCTCACTGTAACATGCCCTGTGCCAGTTCCTTCCTGCTTACAGAGCTGGCTGGCTCAGAACACAGGCAGAGGAATGTATGCTAATATGTCTGAATATATTAAGAGGTTTCAGATGTAAGAGGATGCAGTACTCAGTCTTAACACCCCTCTATGGAGGTAATTATAGCTTTGACCTTTATTACCTTTACCCTCACCTCAAAATTTCCTTTCATGTCATCTTTATTGCAGTCTTTGCCACACCTTGCTGTGTTACCTGGAAATGTTCCACTTTGAGAAGGGAATTGCTGGTTGTACCTAGAGGGTAAAAATACAAAAGAATCCTGACCCCATGATCACAGTCATTCTTCAGGAATCACGTGGCACGACTGGAAAAAGAGGCAACACCTGGGTCTTTATATCTTTTTTTTCCTGATTGGATACAAAGTAGGGGAAAAAAACAAACATGGAGGTACTGCACAAAATTGTGAGCAGCTTTTAAGTTTGAACCTTGTGGCTATCAAGAAGCTGATTGCTGAGAGCAGCTGGCAGACAGGAGGGATAGACACAGCAAATAGGCAGACGCAGCTGGCAGATAAAATCTTGCAGAAAATTTAGCCTCCATTTGCTACCTTTACTTGCAAACACAGACTTACGTGGAATGAGGAAAGCAGTCATAATGGCTGGCAGATGGGTGTGAAGTCTCAAAGTGAAGGGGGGAAAATGCAAGAGATATTAGAAGTCTTTTTTTGGCTGTTTAACACCAGGTTGACTCCTTTGCAGGAATAAGTCAATGCTGTGCAAACTGAGTTACATCAACTGAGCATCTGGTCTGGTATGGTAAACTAGTTTATATTTATCTAACTCTACCTTGAGTCCAAAGTATCAATTATCTGCACACAAGAAAGGTGAGCTGCAGCCTGAACACGGTTGGAATGGAGCAGGAGAAAGAAGTAGTCAACTGGTATAGGAGACAACACTGCAAAAAGTGGACAAAGACAAGAGGGAAAATCATCCTTCTTAGAAGAAAGCCATCCTGTAATTTTTCCAGCATATGCAACTCAGAGCACTGATGATAGTATATTCAGTTACTAGCCCAACTTGTTTTGCTCAAGTTTGTGAACTAGATATTTATTACTCAGATCAGCTTTACCACAAATTTACATTGAGCTCAGTGGAATAATCCCTTATTTACAGCATCTTAAATAAGATTAGGAGCAGACTTTTGCTTTTCAATGTCTCAAGTGTGGCATCAGGCAAGACGAAACTGAGACGTGTAGCTGAGATTCACACTTCCAGGAGCTTATGTGGCTTTTTGGATTTTCATGCTCTGTTGTGAACAAGTCTCTTATGAAAGGTGAAGAAAGTCAAGAGAAAAGAATACAGAGAAACTCTTGACAGATCGGGATGCACTGGCCTCTGTTCTGCCGACCTAGAGTTAACACCTCAAAAACTGGTCTAAAAGCAACACATGTTTTGTAGAAAGGCAGACTACTAAAGAGAGTGAGATTTGTTGTACCTAATTTTGTACTGAATTAGTCTGTCGGATTTCCCCCCACGAGTAATGGTTGTATCGGTGCTTAGCAGGGGTTGATGAGGAGCTCCCTTTCTGCCCTGCCTGTAACTCAAACTGAAGTTGCAGTGAGCTGGGGTAGCACCTGTGGTGACTGACCATTCTCACTCACAGCCCTGGCTGCAGAGCCCTGTGAGTCCGGCAGACACTCAGCAACCAATTTTCATATGCCATTTGTAGCATGACCCCTTCAGGATATGAGGCAACAGCATTTGGCTAATGAAACACAAATACCTCAGGTAAAATAACTTCACAGAACCTTAGCAAGGCACCAAGGTTTTGAGGACTAAGAGTATGACCTTTTTGTCTTGTACTATCTTGGGAAATCAGTACTTGTTCAATGCTTGTTCTGCTCTCAAAATAAATATTGCAGAGTTTTCCTTTTTCTGTTTTGTTGTGGGTTTTTTTTCACCCATGCCTGAGATCTGTACTCACAAACCCCTCTGCAGTAAGCAGCGGTCAGGCTGGGAAGCACAAGGCAGGAACCTCAGTAGTTACAGACTCATGGGTTGAACATCCCTGCTAACAAATTTTCAGGCTTTGTTTCCTCTCTACCAAAAACTTTTGTACTATTTAGCCTATTTCAACTAATTTCATCAGGCTTGACTAATTTAACAAATTTTGCTGCACATGTAGCGCCTTCTGAGAACACTGAAGAGTCAAGATTCTCCTTCCCTCAGTTCCTGTCGTTCTCGGCAAGATCAGATTAAAGGTTGATTTCCAGTCCCCTCCAGCTCAGTGTGTCTCTGTGGTGCCTGTGGTAGTCCTGGGATGGATGGATGGCTACTGAGCACCTGCATCCCTCCTACACAGAGCAGAGAGCACGGCACACCAGGAAAAGCAATTCAGGAAAGCCAAAGCTTAGTTCTACATTTCAGTCTGCTCTCAGAAAAAACCTGCCTGCTACATAAATAATGAACTCTTCAGAATAAGGAGATTTTTCTTTATGCATGTTTGGACAGTGCTAACAGCACAATAAAGCCCTGGCCACCTCAGGCTCCTGTACGTGCCTCTATAATATAAATATATAATCATAAAGAATGAGTTGTCAGAGAAAGAGGTCATGGATCAGCAGAGTAAATCAAACTTTAACAGCCCATCAGGGCCAGACTGCCTAGCAACAAAACAATTCATCATTAAGAAGTTTTAGTGCTTTATTATAAATTTAGATTTAAAAGAAATCTTGAAAACCCTGGGTCAAATTTTGCTCTGCTACTTTGGTGCAAACCAAGAGCAATTTATTGAAGTCAATAGAGTCGCTATACATTGAAGGAAAAAAAATTACCTCCATATATTGTGAAAAAAACTTGTTTATCCTTTAAGTCTAGGGAGTACATTCTACACTTTTAAATGTTTAGTGCTACAGAAATATGGCTATTTTCTCAAAAAAATTATTGATTTTGGGTTTTTTATTTATTTACACTTCTTGTGCCACAGTTATTTCAAACATATATAAAGCAAAATGCTTGGATCTCGAATGATCTGCAAGAGTGATTATATCAGAAAGTTAAAACCAAATCAACAAAATCTTAGTGTTTAAATTAACATTAAACTACTCGAATTCTATTAAGAAATAAATAGATATTTCAGATTAAAATTGTTTTGACTTTAGGAAATGTCTTAACTGACAAGAATCCCTTTTCCTTCATATTTTTTTCTTCTTCTGCTTCTCATACACAATAAGGGATCCATCTCATTTGCACTGCATATGACACCAGTTGAATTGTTGGCCTTGACTCTGGCTTGGTCCATGCAGGCATCTCTCATCTTCTGCACAATCTTTGAAAAGTAGCAGAGCAGATAAGTTCTTTTATCAACTCTTAGTAATTTTCAAGCAGGTTGAATGCTCAGTTTCAGAAATCTGGTCACTCCATAAGACTGTCCTTTGTCAGGAGAGACACTACTGAATTTTTAGTCTTTTAAAACCATCAGAGGATCATGCCAGCTGTGTATCTTTCAGTCTTTTTTCCTTTTTCAGTATCACAGGGTGATTTATGAAGCATCTACCCCTTTCTTAATAGAACTTCATATATGGTTCTTGCAGACCTCAGAACCAGGGGTGTTTAGTAACTTTCACATCCCAGTCCTGTATCTTACAGCTTTAGGTGTTGCTGCATCTTGGCTGACAGTCTCAGGTGTGGTACCCATCTATTTCTGTAGATTTTTCAGGAGGATTTAATATCAATTTTTTACTATACCTTCTGAATAATTTTCTTTAGGTTATGGCTTCATCATCCAGAAGTGCTCAACCACCCTCCTTCCCTCTCTTTCCTCCACGGCAAAAATAGCAATAAAATAAAACAGACTTGTCAAATGATAATGGTTTTCACAATACTATCTCAGCCAAGAGGCATGAAATGGCCAGTTTAGTCTTATCTTTGATTACGTCATATAGGCCAGTTTGATCAGAATATAAATTGTGCTTGTCTTTCCCATTCTAATTCCAAAGATGTGATAAGTTCCTGAGTAATGTCAGAAAACAGACATCTGATTGGACTGATAGATTTTATGATGTGAGGCTGTTCCAAAATCTGATAGGCTGGGTGGCATTAGTGCTTCAAATGCTAGATTTCTAATTGTAAACAGAAGGTCATCTGCATAGATCAATAATTTGTGGGTGTCTGGCTTGTCCTTTTATTTGCTTTTTGCATCCAATAGTGTTTGTTAATATTTCTAGTTATACGACAAGTAATTGCATTTCTCTGTATACTGTTAGCAGCAGGGGTTTTACTATCACAACAGATGGGGATGTGTACAGAGCTTTGATTAACACCTCAGATTTATTTTACAAACTCTATGCACAGACAGTTGAGAGAGACTGACTTTTTTTTCTTCTCCTAATATTGTGTCATTGAGAATCACCAGAAGTCAGTATTACAGAAGACCTATACTGGTTCATATACTAAGATATTTTAACACATCTGAATTACTTAGGACCTTTAAGCTATTTAGGTTTAATGAAACTTTCTAAAATTAGGCATTCTACCTGCTTTAAAATCTGTAAGAGTTGACAAAAGAATTTAGGTTAAAAGTTACCAAAACTACTGTGAGTTTTGAAAAATATTCAAAACATAACTGAAATCACTCAAATTAGGCAGCCAGAAACATAAAGCAAATAAAGCAGAAAACCATGGGCACATGGAGGCCAACATAGAGTGTGTTTAGGTATCCATCTCTGGAAAACTTGACCAAAATCTTAAGTACCAAGATTTCTCTGGGACTTGCATTTCACCAAGACAGAATTAGTACCTTCTTCTATCTTGCACAGCATCCCAATAGCACAGAAAGTCTTAGTAACGTTCACACACCCCATCAATCTGTAGGAGCCCTTACAAAATCCACTGGGGCTTCTTACCCTACCTCTTGATCTCAGTATGAAATACAGTAACTTCAGCCACTTTCACTGAAAAATGTAACCAGAATAGTGAAAGGATTAGAGGAAGAAGTTCTTAGAATGGTATCCCAAAGTGTTTATTTGGATTATTCCCTTTTTGAATCACATCTTCATCCTGAAGTCATTCAAATCCATCTCTCCTGCCTCTTGTGTGTCCAACCAATAGGTTTTCTACTAGCTGTGAAAGGAAGAGGGAAGGGACATCCTAACCCATATTCATGGGAAGGTGAGCAAAGAAAGGGGTAGAGAGTGGGGATGAGAGTACATGCAGATCATGGATCTGCTGAGCACATACAGTCTTTGCTCTCTATACTTCTCTGATATTTCTCTTGAAATGTCATCAAATAAATGCATCATACCTTTTATTTTCTTTAATTCTTCACTTCCAGACCACCCCTATCAACTCTGAAATTAACAACAGGGAGAGAAAGCTGTCACAGGACTCCAAGTACAGAAGTCCTTTTTACAGGTAGTAACATCCATGTCAATATAAGCCAAAACCCATAGGAAAGGAAGAAGAGAAGTAAAATAACTTGGAGGTATTTCAAAGCAGAGGGCAAGATTGTTGAATTTACACCCCTGAGCTTATTTTGGTTAAATGAAAAGAATTAGTGCCAGTAATCCTTTTCCCTTAAGGGGTAACATCTGCAGCTGATTTATCTCTAAATATTTATGGCAACCAGAACCATCCCAATTGCTAAAGGAGATCACATATGAAAGCTTTGAATCAGGATACTTGCAAATTTGCTCTTCTTGGAAACGAGCAAGAAAAATATATTCCTATTTTACAGCACATTAAAGGGGATTCTCTTTGAACTTCATGATTTAGGAAAAAATCAAACTCCTCTACATATTTATACCTACATAAATGTAATCAAACAAAAGAGAGTTACCTTTTCCATTGGTTACAGGCTGAATCTCTGTTAAAGTTATTCATGGCCACCATCAAAAGAGTCAGATATAATCTCAACTCTGCCAGTTTGACCCTACATAATGCTTATCTTTCCTCAGCAGGTATAACCCATAGACAATTGTTACACCTACAGATAATCAGAAAGAAAGATATCTGGCCAGAAAGAAGTCTGGGCAGAAATATGGCCTTAATCTTCTGGAGAAATATTGTTAGGGCCTCACGAATGGCACCAGAAATCAATATGTGGCCAAGTGATTCAAGCCCCAAAGCATTCTATTCAAGAGAACCCACAGACATCTCTCTAAAGCTAAAGATGCCTGCTGAGAAGTGAGCTCCATTGGTGTCATCAGTCAGTGGGAGGGATGCCCAATTCAGGTGCCTAAATACAGGCCTCTAATACCATCAGGATATGCCACCTGGCCTCCAGCTGCTCTCCCAAAGTGTACAGCTCTTCCTTAAATCTTTTGCCATAGCTGCCAGTCCTCTACAGCTGTGACAGCTGTGACAGCTCTGTGTTAGTGGGATACTCTGTAACCTTGCAAATGACAGAGGTGACTGAGTTTGAGAAGCTGAATCCCACTATAATTTTCCACCACCTGCAATGGAAGCTCAGGCACTGGCAGCACATGTAGACTCCTGCACATCAACACTGGTCACAGCCAGCATGGCTTAACGGGGGGAAATTAAACCTGATTTCCTTCCATGACAAGGTAACCCACCCAGCTGGTTAAGGGAAACCAGCTGACGTCATCTTTATGGATTTCAGTAAAGCTTTCCATACTGTCTCTCACAGGATCCTTCTGGACAAAATGTCCAGCACACAGCTGGATAAACACATCCTGAGATGTGTGAGCAACTGGCTCGTGGGTCAGGCACAAAGGGTTGTGGTGAGTGGGGTGACACCTGGGGACCTGTCACTGGTGGGGTTCCACAAGGCTCCATCTTTGGCCCTGTGCTCTTCAACATCTTCATTAACGACCTGGACGCAGGACTGGAAGGGATGCTGAGAAAGTTCACAGATGATGCAAAACTGGGAGGAGCTGATGACTCCCTCAAAGGCAGGGAGGCCCTGCAGAGAGACGTCACAAAACAGAGGACTGGGCAATCACCAACCATTAGTAGTTCAACAAGGAAAAGTTCTGGATTCTGCACCTGGGATGGGGCAACCCTGGATGTATGGACAGACTGGGGAATGAGAGGCTGGAGAGCAGCGCTGTGGAAAGGGACCTGGAGGTCCTGGTTGATGACAAGTTGAACATGAGTCAGCAGTGCCCTGGCAGCCAGGAGGGCCAACCCTGTCCTGGGGGGCATCAGGGACAGCATCACCAGCTGGGCAAGGGAGGGGATTGTCCCACTCTGCTCTGAACTGGGGCGGCCTCACCTCGAGTCCTGGGGGATAGTTTTGGGCACCACAATATAAGAAAGATGTTAAGTTCTTAAAGAGTGTCCAAAGGAGGGCAACAAAGATGGTGAAGGGCCCTGAGGGGAAGCCGTGTGAGGAGCAGCTGAGGTCACTTGTTCTGTTCAGCCTGGAGAAGAGGAGAATGAGGGGAGACCTCATCATGGTCTACAACTTCCTCATGAGGGGAACAGGAGGGGCAGGCACTGATCTCTTCTCTGTGGTGACCAGTGACAGGATCCAAGGGAATGGCCTCCAGTTATGTCAGGGGAGGTTTAGGTTGAATATTAGAAAATGATTCTTCACCCAGGGTGTCCTTGAACACTGGAGCAGGCTCCCCAAGGAAGTGGTCGCAGCACCAAGCCTGAGTTCAAGCAGCATTTGGACCATGCTCACAGACACATGGTGTGAGTCTTGGGGATGGTCCTGTGCAGGGTCAGGAGTCATACTCAGTGCTCCTTGTCGCTTCCTTCCAACTCAGCATGCTCTGTGATTCTGTTATTCTGTGATCAACATTCAGGTGCTCTTGATTCTGTGTCTACAGGTCTGCTTTATACCCTAAGAACAAGGAAAACCTTAGACTCTGTGTGGCAGAAGTACTGTGTAGAAGTTGTCTTGCTAGGTACCCAAATTAACATGCCCTCATTTGATGGAGTTTGCCCTAACCTGAATAGCCCAGCTCAGAAATGGCTGCTGTTATCATGACTGGAATTTATGACTATTAATGGCTGTACTGGTTTTTTTGTGGTTTAAGTACCTCTGTGCAGCCATGTTTCCTGCCTTAACAGGCTGAGTCCCCTGGTTCTAGGCCTGTGCTTTAGTTCCATGAAGCATTGCCCTGTAAGGTTGTATTGAACTTGATCAATAATGAAGTGGTAGCCAAGAGGGGAATTTCAAGAGAGATACACCAATCTACCCAGTGATTCGGTGTTGCAGTTCATGGTTGTCATGCATCACTCAGTGGTCCTTTTCTGTTTTCTTTACAGAATACTTTAACCTGTGTGTATACTCCCTTTCGAGCTCCCTGATTCCAGCTTCCTTAAACTTCATTCCCTCTCATCTCCTCTGCTATTGTATTTTCACTGCTTGCATTTCTTTTCCATGGCACTTCCTTCCTTCAGCAAATCTGAAGGGAAGCAGAAGCTATGAAGCACATTAGCTTTGGTTCATTTAAGTTTTTTCACCTCTGCTCCTTACCCTCCTACAGCTGCAGCTCTGTGCCAAGGGAAGGAGAAGGAGAAGAGTGGGAGGAATAGCTGTTAGCATACACTGAAGCACAGCTGTATTGACATGCTCCAAAGCACCATGTTATTTTGGCTGAGCAGCCTGGAGCCAAGATGAATGTATTGTTGCATGGCATGGACAGTTAAGAATCTCGTGTAACTTCTGAAAAAGCATGATTCTGTTTGAGTTCCACAGCAGCTGCTGCAGAATAATTCAAGCTCAGACAAGATACTGAATCAGAGTAACATTGCTAGCTATCCTATTTCTTCACAGAGTAAGGCAGACTCAGAGTGAGTTGAAATCCAGATCCTGCAAAAAACAAGGTATTTTGAAAATTATTCTCCTTCTAGGTTGAAAACTTTGAAGCTGAAAGATCATGAAAACCTATAAGTTTACAACAATTTTACACAATGCAATGGAAAATAAAAGGCTGGTCAAAAACTGATCAGCAGGAAAAACTCTAAAATCCTCTTATGGGCTTCATTGCAAAATGTTTGTTTGTTAGCAAAGAAATAAAATAGGAGGGAATGCAAGTCATTAAGTGCATGGTTCAGATATTTACACAGAGGTGTCCGGAGCCTCTGTGTAAATTTAGGTACCACTGGCCTTTGGGTGCTGCTACAGAAAGCTGCCTCTGATATACCTCATGGTTTATCTGTGTGTCCTGTGCAGATTTCCAGGATTTTTTTAGGGAACAGCACTACAGACTTTGGTGTGATAGAACTCAGGAGGTATTTATCCTCATTATATGCTCAAATACTGGTTACTTCAAAAGTCACATTTTAGGAACAAAAGAAAGATTAAGACACTCTGAAAGCTAGAAAAATCTCTCAGTTTTATCCATTTGGGCATAACCCATTACCATCTTTAGAAAAATATCCGAAGATGATCTAAACTTAGTTTGAGATCTCAGTCCAATGGAGTGTAGTGTTGCTTTCTTCAGAGACCAGGCTAGCTAGCTAGCAAAAGTCCAAGTTTTTAGACTGCTTGCAGCAATTCACTTTATCCTAACCCGGGGAGGAAAGCTTAACTACCATTGTCTTCAGTCTTCACAGAAAATACCAGCAAAATCACATCATGGTGCAAGCAGCAAAGAATTATGGCACATTAAAATGGGCTGGGACCTGTAGCTGAGTACTGGAGAGATCTCAGGTGTTACTTTCAGGTCTCTCTCCATCAGGACTGCAATTCAATGTGTTTTAATGACTTGTAATTGGTGCGGCAGTTACAGACTACACTGGGCTAAAACTTTATAAAAATATTGTCACATACCTGAAAGCTCACAGGTCCTCTGCTTGCATAACACAAGCCCATAGTCATTAGGTTTTTTACAGCCCCGCAGTCTTCTTTTGCCCTATGTGAATCCATGCCAAATGCAGCTCCAGAAGAGCTCATTAACGTTAGATCACAAAACTGACGATGACCACTTGTCAGATATCAGAGCCAGTGCTATAGTACTTCTGTTTGAACAGAATCATATATTACTCCAAAACAAGACTTCTTTGGTCTATTAAAGTAAGGGTGACATCAAGTGCATTTCTTTGTTTATATGTGAATGCTGAAAAATCTCTGGTTGAGTTGATGATTAATCATTTGATAATACAAAATTAATTTTGACTTACACCTGGCATTAAAAATTTTGATGTCTTAACTGTATGAAAGAGTAAAATGCAAATATTAGTTTAGAACAGTAAATTAACATTTTGATAAAGAGGGATAATGCACAAACAACTGCCTTTCAAATGTTTCATTTCGATGATTTCCAGATTGACAAGTATTTAAAACAGATACACAGTAAGTCAGTGGAAAATTAAAGTCTTTTTCTCTTATGTGAAGCTATTTCTGTTTCTCCTTCATGGCCATATTGAAGAGAATCAAAGAGGTTTGCCTATTGCTTTTATTCCTGTTTTCCCAGAGGAACATAGAAATAGACATTACAGGGGAGAATCATCACACATTCTTGTAATTCTCCACAGATGCATACATTCTAGCATGGTGTCAGCTAAAAGAAAAATTATCTCTAAAAATAAACTTAATGTGTGCATTTTTGGGTGGGTGTGTTTTGCTGCACTAAGCTCTTGGAGAGTTTATGTTTACATTAATCTGTTATTTCCATATCAAGAGGCTCAAGCAAATACTGAAAAACATTAGAACACCAAATAAATTGGTTTATTCCATCTTTATGAAGACATTTCCTCTTGCCCAGGAAAAAAAAAATACAGCTAAGAATGCTCTCACATAATTTTTCTGGTAGTTCAGGCCACAGGGATACTAAAAAATTTACAATCAGATTTATGTTATTAAAAAATATCATTCAGATCAAAGCTGTCGATTGCAACCTTAAATATCCCAGTGTCTCCCAAGCTGCCTAGTGCTGAAAGAGCATTCTTTAAGGATCAACTCTTTTTCTAATTAGTTCCAAAAAATCCCCAATGCTTGAAAGAGACAGGCTCTGTCTCTGCAAACATGGGCCCTCTACTTGCTTAGCTATTACTTCAGCTGTTTGGCTTCTTACCCTCACCCAAGAGAAAAGACTGTATTTTTTGTCCTGAGAAAACACCACACAGTCCCTGCTGAGTCTTCTGACATGTTCCTGAACCTGCTTACCAAGTTTTAAGTCCACCTTTCTTTTTAGAAGTCAGTCCTTCTTTGAGTGCAGGGTTGGAGTAGGTGACCTCCTCTGGTCTCTCACAAGCAAAATTTCTCTGATTTTGTGATTTTTCAGGGATGCTTTCACCTATCTCACAAGACATATCCTTTCACCAGCTGACTGAAAACTTTGAAAATATTACTGAAAACAAGACAAAAGCATGAGAGTGTAGATGCCTTACTTGTGTATTTTCATAGCATGTATATTTGAACGCCTTTAGAATGTTAACAATTCCAGATTTCCTGTAGTGCAATATTTTTGGGGGTATAATTATTACAACGAAATAATTTTTTTATACCTTTAAATTACCCAAATATACTCTCTCCTAATGAGCACCATAAGTCTAGGATTTCTTTATTTTAGAACAGAGAAACATTTGTGTCAAGGCAACAATATCCTAAGAGCTTTATATTGAAGATGAGCATCAAAAACTGTCTGATGCTTATGACATACTTCAGTTGCCTAATAAACAAGTGTCTGCAGGTCTTTCTCAAGTGATAAGGGACCTGATATGCCCATCTGCTTTTGACAAAGATGAAACTGGTCTGTAGAATATATTAGCTGGAGGCCAGGTAGCTAAAACTGCCTGAACAGCGCTCCAGAACTTCTGCCCATGCAAACAACTTCCCTTTGTGTGGGTCTGAGTTCCAGATTAGGACACTTAAATGTAGGTGCCTGAATATGACTGTCCAGTCTCCCTGTCAAATCAATTCCGAGCTAAACTGAACTCTAACTCGCTAAATACAGGTATCTGATACCATTTTTTAATGCTCAAGAGTAGCCAAGTCCTACAGGTGAGATGGGCAGTCTGTGGGACCTGTGGCTTCTGGCAGGTGAAATGCCTTCCTTTATCTCAAATGATGGGTCATTTCTACTGTTAGGAAAGTGATTTAAGCCATTAGTTAGTCCTGTCAGTGGTGCCTCTGGAGTGATTTTGATCACTCTAATGAAGCACATGTTGGTGTGAACAGCTGTGGGACTACACCAACCAGGCTGCCCACATCTCCACTGACCACAGCAAGAGCTTAGACAGCATGCATACAAAACTAAATCAAACCCTTCAGATACCCAAACGTAGGTGTCTTAATGTACATTGAATTCTACACCTAATGTAATTTCCCCCAGTGAGACAGTGCCTGTCATCTTCCCAAAGCTTATGTCACAGCTGTCCTTAAAAAGTAGCTCAATGAGCATCCTAGTGTTCCTCGTAGGAATCGTAATTATGTTCATAAGTTAAAGGATTAGTTGTAATTTCAGCTTGCTCCAGAACCCTTTTAAGCCCATGAGAGTTCCGTGAACTTCAGTTCAAGAATCAAGAGCTACAAGGTCACTTCTTTTTAGAGGCCTGTGGATGGGTATTAGAAGACATAATTACAATTAAAGCATAATGAGACGGAGAAAGAATCCTGCCTAAAAACTTGTGTGAGCTCTTAGTCCTTCATAAGAACATCAGTAAAACCATCATAACTGTTCTGACCTGAGTGGATAGAAAAATGGAGGAAGCTGTTTCTCATTATTTCTTTCTCTCATGTGCTTAACAATAATTACATCCTTTAGTCTAACCTTGCTCTAGTCATGGTTGTCAAACTCTTCTAGAAATAACAAAGATAACCACAGATCAGCATTAATTTTATTCTGGCAATATCTTAAAAATAATATAAAACATAAACCTCTTCCTGCCCTCTTTTTTCTTTACACCTATGGTTAAAATGAGTTTTAGTAGTACTATAACTGACGGTCATGCATAAAATAAAAGCAAAAATTATTGGTACAATAATCTTAAAATTCAGTTTTCATTTCTATACCATAAATAAGACAATTCTTCCCTCTAACATATTCTGCTCTGTAACCCTGTTCCATCAGCTGCAGAGACTAGAAGAAGTAACCATGGTGCCTTTTTAAAACCCTGTAACTCTTCATTTGCTCATTTAAGGAATCCCTAAAGCTAGACCACCCCTAAAGTTGACTGAAAATCTAACTCTAGCCCAAGCTCTGCTCACGGAAGTCCCAGCAAAGGTAACCAGACCTGAGGCAAAAGGAAAAAACTTTCACCGATGCAATTCAAACCTTTGTTTTACATTACTCGTTCACACACAATGTAAGGATTCTTACATCTCCATTATTATCTCAACCTTAAACCAACCCACAGCACTGTCAAAGATGACTGTTAAAGGTGACACCATTAAAAGCTGACTGTCAAGCCCTGAAGAAAAAGTGTTATAACAATATTCTGTCTCATGTAAAAGAAGAACTGTTTTTATTTTCTTTTGTGTGCAGTCCACTACACATTTTAAAAATATTTTCATGCCCATTTGTTTCATATTAAACCTAGCCTTAATTTTAACTCTCTTCACTGCTTACTTTTCAGCCTTATCTTCAAGTCAGAGAAAAAATATCGAGCCACTTGGTTCATAAGCTTGTTTTATTTCTCTAGTCTAGAAACAGTACCACAAAATTTGTATCTCTTCCTCATTTTCTGATCTCTAATACAAACCTTAACCTTAGCTCTGGATTTGATAAGAATTAAAATGATAACTATGATTCACTGGTGAGGTGGGCTGCCTCTGGCTGAGTGCCAGGCCCCCACCAAGGCCTCTCTGTCACTCCCCTCCACAGTGGGACAGGAGAGAGAAAATACAACCAAGGGTTCATGGGTTGAGATAAGGACCAGGAGAGATCACTCAGCAAATACTGTTGTGGGCAAAACAGACTCGAATTAAAGATATAATTGAATTTACTGCCAACAAAATCAGAGCAAGATAATCAGAAGTAAAATAAAACACCTTCCCTCCTTCCCAGCTGTACCTCCCACCCCAGACAGGGAATGGGGGTTATGCTCAGTTCATCACCCATAGTTTCTCCCATTGCTCAGGGAGAGGAGTCCTTCCCCTGCTCTACCATGGGGTCCATCCCATGGTAGATGGAAATAGAGGTAGAGGGAAATAGCTCTCCATGAACTTCTCTCCATGAATGTGAGTCCATCTCACAAGCAACAGTTCTCTGTGAACTGCTGCAGTGTGAGTCCCTCTCGTGGGCAACAGTTCTCCCCAAACTGCTGCAATGTGGGTCACTCTTCCATGGGGTACAGTCCCGCAAGAACAGGCTGCTCCAGCATGGGTCCTGCTCTGGTGTGGGTTTCCTCCATGGGCTGCAGGTGGATCTCTCCACACCATGGACCTCCATGGGCTGCAGGGGCACACCTGCCTCACCAAGGCCTTCTCCATGGCCTGCAGAGGAAACTCAGCTCTGGTGCTTGGAGCATCTCCTCCTCCTCCTTCTGCACTGAACTGAGTGTCTGCAGTTGTTCCTCTCACATGTTCTCACTCTGCTCTTCCCCAGTCACAATTACATCTGTGCAATAGCTTTTCTAAGTTTCTTTTTGAATATGTCACCACGGAAGTGTTTCCATCATTTCCAGCTGGCCCAGCCTTGGCCAGCGGCATGTCCATTCTGGAGCCATCAGGGATTGGTTCTGTCAGACATGGAGGAAGCTTCTGGCAGCTTCTCACAGAAGCCACCCCTGTAGCCCCCCCACTACCAAAACCTGGCCACAAAACCCCAGTACAGCTGGATAAGCTAATTTTAAGTTATTTTACTTTGAAGGTCTGAAATCAGTACAATAATGATCTACTCCCACTTTTTAAAAATTAACACTCACCTGGATATGGTTACTTTGCAGACATGAGACATAACCTGAAAGAAAAATATAAAGAAGTGGCTCTTTTGAAAGTGCTGTCTGCAATATACAACCGTATTTTAGTATTTGCCTCCCTCATTCCCACTATCTTAAAAAGACACAAGCATTAATATTACTTTTTTTATACAGTGTATAACCATATTATATCATTTATCCTATTCCTAATTCAAACAGCTATCTGTTAAACTAATTTCAGGAAACCTTAAGTTGTCACAAAAACCCAGACATCTCCCCACCCAGGTTTTATTAACGACTTGCATTCAACTCCTGGGTAATACTCAGGAGGATTAATCCTGTAGTATTACTACAAAATATTACTGGCATTTCCTTCAGTCCAGTACTAATCCTTCCTGATGAAACATTACACCTTATTAACCCTTAAGCTCTGGTGTTTGAAAAGCTGCACAGTCACCACGGAGTAATTAAACACAACAAAGGAGTATCAATTTCAAAATCAAGAGTGTGCTCTTTCTAGTACACTCATCTTTCTGGATTAGGCCACACACAAGTTTAAACTCTTTCTTTTCCCAAACCTGGCTCCAATCAAACTTTCATCCATATTATGATCTCCAGACTGCATTAAAAACCCGTTCCTGAAGAGAACAGAGATGCTTGGCCATTAGTCTATGTCATCAATCATTTTATGGTGAGGGTCTACTTTTAATACAACAACAGACACAGATCTTTCTTTCTCCCTTAAAACTTAAACTCCCTTAAACTGCTGCTATCCTCTCTATTTGGAAACTTTCCACAGAACCTTGCATGATCCCATCACAACAACCAACATCAGCAGGTTTTATTTTCCATGCTAAGCAAAACGTAATGACAAATTTGTCCCTTCTCTCTCTTAACCTTAAATTTACAAGTTTTGAAGCATCAAGGACCACCAGAGACTGTGAAAGGGAAATAGGCAATTAGCTCCAGCTGCCCTCAGAACTCATTTTGTCATGCTGTGTAGTTCAAAATACTGACTATTCTGGAGCACCTTACCCCAGATCCTCCCCTTCAATGCACTGCCAACCATAACTTTGATTCTTTCTCTTTATAAAATTCCTCAGATTCTCAGCTCTCCTCCCTAGTCTCTCCAAGAAATTAGTGTGATCCTTTTCCTTTCCTCAGTACTCTAATATTTAAATATTTTTGCTTCTTCTCCTTCAGAAGCTGTAACCTAATGCTAAAACTCTCTTTTTGAGAAAATAAAATTTGTGGACCTCAGGAAATAAAAACTTAACAATAGGTGATTCTTACGAACATCAGCATTTACTATATCCTTACAGGTCTGGCATTAGACTGTGTCCAAAATTTTTCGTTCTCTAATAAACTCAGTGTACTCCAAAATGGAGTGATGAGAATGTAGGGTACAGGAAACAAGGAGGAGTGTCTGGAAAGAGTTATGTGTCACCTGTTGCTTTGACCACAGACCACTCGAAGAAGAAAGGAGAAGAGGAGAGGATGCAGAGGTTGGGATGACTTCTAAGGATTTTAGGACAGATTGGTTGTTGTGGAATGCTGTGTGATAGCTTGGGTTAGAGACTGGGGGCTGGAAAGGAAGAAGGACTGAATACTAGGAAAAGAAATACGTTATGGGTTACTCCTTCAGATTTTAGCTGGATACCTCCTGTCACCTTCAGACAGCAGTTAGCAGCCAAGGCTCAGTACATTTTAGGAAAATGGTATAAGGGTAAAGAAACCAACTCATGTGTCCATACACCCAGAAACCCCATATTTAAGACATCAAATGGGAGGAATGTGAGTAGAGATACATAAAAATGGAAAACAGTTAGAGAGATAAATAATACCAGCCATGAAGCATTGCATAGAAACTGTCATATACACCAAATATGTTTAAAATTATTGAAGGAATTATGATGAAACCCAAGCCATCTCCTCATTCACACTTTTTTTTTGTTACTCCCTTTCCTTTGACTGGAATGGACTATGGTTGGGGGGGGTTGTGTTTAACACTCACTGTGAAAGGGGCTGGAATTTTTTGAGTACCAAGAGACACAAATATTAATGTAATGATTCATTCAGGACTATGGGTAAAACTGACAGATTTATCCAGAACCACGGATTTATTCTGCATTTGCTAGGAAGATACTGATTAGAAGTATCTCTAGAAAGGATTTTTACAAAGACTGCCAGTTTTAGAAAAGCTTCCAAACTAATCCAGCATAGGTAGATGTCATAAACACCTGAAAACAA